>SSNS01000016.1:3910902-3922472 GCA_006937985.1 Aphyosemion australe | reverse complement strand
ATATTCAACTGCAAACCAGAAACATTCCCACATGGAAGATTTGTATGAAGACGGCGTGTCTTGAATTGTTTGCCTCTTGTCGCCTGTCGCCATAGCTAAGTTTCTCTCTGCTTGTTTTGCTAATACTTTCAGCTCAGCTTTCAGTGGGGCGGGTCACTGCCAGCCACACACAACTGTAGTACGAGCCTGTGAGTGACAAAGTTAGGACGTGGATGCACAACAGTGATTGGACATTAACTTGCGGGGGCGGGCTTTTATCTGCCTGGACAGACAAACGCATCCGGATGCCATGTAAAGCATGAAATAAAGGACCAGCGCGAAAATAATGGCAAAACCAAAGTCCTGCGGTACACGAGGGTAGATTGTCCCGTGCAGGGAGGACCGAACAGTCCGGGATTTTACGCGTACCTTTGCATCCCTAATATATAGTAGAGCCTGCTCCTCCGGCGTCAACAGGTGACGGGTAGTTCTATACTAATTTTGTCACATTAAGGGATCTTTTGAAATGGCTTGTTTTAGGCATATTGGAGTGTCTGTAGATGCAAAGAGACACACATGGCAGCACTTAAGGATGCAAAAAGTGAGTTTTGCATAATATGTGCCCTTTAATAGAGCCAGATCATGCTATATTAAACTTCTGAGAGCAAAGGTACGCACAATATATGAAAAAATATTACTGTAGGCACTACTGAGATGTAATTTTATCCTAAAGAGGACCTAGAATGTAAACCAACATTTTCCTTGTTGTTGTTGAATAAAGACAGCTTGGTTGGTCAAAAGTAGCATGCCAAAAAGTCAAAGCCGTGTGTGACCTACTTTTTATGTAAATTAGAAAGTTGAAAAAGGTGAGACATAAACTTCTGCTCTGAGAAAGCCTTCCTTAACACGTCATAAGGGGGAGCCACGCCTCCTCAAACCTGCATGTCTCCAGTGTCTGAGGCCTTCTGGGGAAACCGACCAATCAGCAAGCAGCTCATTATCATATTCATGTCCTGGCCGAGTGGGAGGGGTCAACAGCTCTTTTCACAGCAAGGCTAGGTTTAGAATGGCCTGGATCAGGGCTCCTGGGACAGATGAAAGCCAAAAGAACATTTCTTATGTATTTTAGAGGCTCAAAGCTCTGATTTAGATTGTTGATTAACTGCATTCTAGGACCTCCACCCACGCCCGCTCTGACAAAATGCGCCTACAACAGCATCTTAGGCAAGTCAGTTGTATTTAGGGATGGGTACCGGAACCGGTACTTTTTAAGGCACCGACCGAATTCCGTCGAACCGACCGAGAACCGATTCACGTGACAAGAAACGGTGCCTTGTTTCGGTACCTGACCTAACGAGAACTTGCGAGACAGCAATTTGCCAAAATAGACACCAGCGTCGGTGTTATGTCGATATGTGTTCCCCCCTCGAGAAGTGTTTCACCGGTGATTGAGCGGAAAGTCGCTAGTCGCTGCAGGCAAGCTGCAAACAGAGCAAGCAGCATGGCACAGAGGAAGAGCTCTAAAGTTTGGATCCACTTTCCTAAATGGGATGGCTATCTGGGTGATGAAGAAACCAGCAACAATGATATAAGTGAGGCATCATTGTGTCTTAATCTGCTCCAGCAGGTAAATAAACTGTTTAACATAACGTTATCTTGATATTTTAGCTCCTGTTCCACTAATGGTGCGTTCGCTTTCTCCTTGGAGCTTGGAAATCCCGACTAGGAGAAAGCGAACGCGCTATAAAGTTTGGCTTCACTTCACTAAATGCAGTGGGTGATTGGGTGATGATGAAAGCAGCGACAACAATCTAAGTGAGGCATCATCATCTTAATCTGCTCCAGCAGCAAAATAAACGTTTATGTTTAAGATAGTGTTAGCTTGATATTTTAGCTATCATTAACATTGCTATCAGCTAATGGTGCGTTCACTTCCTCCTCGGAAATTCCGACTTCCGAGTAGGAAAAAATCAACAGTTTGAAAAAGAACGGCAAAATGAATGAAGATACACAGTAAATTTAGTTCACAGCAGTTTCTAATACTACAAGGACGCACCATCACACAATTTGTCCAGAGGGGAAAGGAGAGGAATAGGAGCACATGGAGCTGGGTTTTAATTTCTGCATCATTTAGAAACAGTTGTGGTTAAAGGTTTTCATATTGAAGAATTTTGTACAACACTACGATGACAAAATACAAACAGTTGTATGTTATTTATTGTGATGTTTATCAAATATGGTTATATATTGAGACATAATATATTTTTAATTAAAAATGTGATTTAAATAATTATTAAACACTCAAAGGTATCGAAAATAGGTACCGTGAAGTACCGGTATCGATTCATAGGTACTGGGAATTGGTACCGTATCGATTCAAATGTCAAATGTACCCATCCCTATTTGTATTGCCTGTGGTAGTCTAGCAGCTAAAGCATCTGCCTTTCTTCTTGTTTTGCCATGTCCTGATGCTGGTTCGACTCCTGGTGTCAGCAGTAATTTATGTAGCCAGCTGAAGCAAATTTCATTTTTTTATGTTTTAGTTTTATTGATTATTTTCTGCAAAATATTTTGTCTCTCTGCAGATTTTTTAATTTGGTCATTTCCAAGCAGCATTTTAGTAGATTTACTCGGCTCACCTCACATGGACTTACACTGGCTAAACAAACAAAGAAAGTAAAAAACATTAATCATTAATCCTTATATTTTAAACAGTTTACTGGCAAGTGTAGCTAGAAAAGAAGAAAAAAAGTTACTGCTGAGACCAGGAGGTGAACCGGTGTAAGGTCATAGCAGAACAGCATGGCAGGTGCGCACTTAGGTTTACATCCTCACATCTGCAGACTTTCCAAAAAAAAAAAGAAAAATAAATAAAAATTGCAGGTGAAAAGGGAAAATGCATGAATGCAACCAAAAATGGGGTTGGGGGGCCTTTTTCATGAGGAAATAACAATATCGCATGATAGGGCTCCTTCAAAATAAAACGTCATATATTTACTTGTATTGAGTCATTTATATTTTTGTTTAGTATTTAAACTTCTGAGAAGTCTTTTTTTACTGATTCCATATTTACATTCATACTTTATCCTGCATGGAACGACGTTTTGGTGCTGCAGAGCGATAACACAATAGCAATACACAAACAACATCGACTGTGAAATATTTCCAATAATAAACGTTAGGAAGGCAAAACAACATGCACTTTAAAAAGCAAGTATCCAAATTAAATCCTAAAAGCTGTGTTAGCTGGAGTTATCTGAACATTACCTAACTTTATTTTACTTTTAAACCTGAAGTATTTATCATTTTAATGCAACCTTTTCAAGGTTTGACTAGGAAACTACAGCTGTTGTAATGTTAATATTTAATTTACTTAATTCTGCAGTTCTGTTTGTCATCATCATTTATAAAGTCCTGACAACAGCAGTAAATGTACAGTTATATCCTCAAATAAAGGATGTGCTGAGTAAGCAGAACGTGTTAGCCATTATGACAATAATGGCCTCAAATGAAAAATGCAGCACAGGTTTTTTCTCTGTTACTGGAGGCCTTTTATGGAGGTCTGGATGGCGGGCTTTAAAAACAAAACACTGGGATGAAGGAACACGTCTCACTCATCTGAGTCTGAGTTTTACCTGAAGAGCATGAAGTGCATAACAAGACCCAACAAGTCAGGAGTCCCCTTTCAAAGAACCCCCTCTTAATAAAAGCTGAGGGTGGGTGTTCTGTGTAAAATGAGAGAGCTGGTTTTTTATACCATCCCTCACTACTAATAGACTTGTCTGAGCTTGAAGGCATCAGAGCATATCTTGGAAAATAGAGGTAGCAAAACTGAAAGTGAGTCGCTTATTAAATTAAAGGGAATTATGTGGATTTTCCTGTAAATAACGTCACATAATGGATCAAACATGTACGTTAATGCTCAAATTAGTAGTGGTTATCATGTTTTTATGTTTTAAATTAAATAAACCAAAAACAGTTCGATGAAACTATGGGCGACCCAGAATCCTTTAACACTAGAAAAGCCATGGCTCTTACTGTTGTGCTATTTGCATGTTTAATTACTTAATCAAATAAAAACATACAGTCCCTGACTTTTCCCAAATTAATGTAAATTTTCTTAAAAAAATGTCAAGTTTATGGTACAAAAGACAGATAAAATATGATCATTTGTACCATTTGTCATTTTGACTGCAGGAGATTTTCTTGCTGGTTTCCCAGGGCAAGATAAAAATTTAAACCCCGAACCTGAGAAATGTTAGTTAAAGAGCCTCTCCACCATTAGATCAGTCTTTCTCTTCCTCGTAATTTTGTTATTTTTGTCTTTTTATAATTAAAACATAAACAGAGAGAGGAAATGACACAGAGGCGTAACAGAAATATGATGGTAAAATAGTGTTAGAAAGACTGAAAACATGGACTATTTGGGTGTTTTTGGTTGAAAAAACATTATTTAGCTAATTAAATTAATTATAAACTTACAAGGTGAATTTATTGACATTTAAATAGGGATGCACTGATCCACTTTTTTCACATTCGATACCGATACCGATATCAGAAGTTTAGTATCGGTCGATATCGATCCGATACCGATATGGAAACACGTGTTGGCTGAGGTAGTGTGAAAAAGTTCCAAATTGCCGATCCTTTTGCTCGCTCCATTTTGAAATCAACGTGAGCTTCTGCACAGCGTGGGACTGTAGCGCATGACGTCATCACTCACAGCACATAGAAATAGACTGAATAGATCAGTTCTTATGGATCGGGCCCGTAGTCTCCGATACCCTTTGATACTCTTCTATATCGGTACAGATATTAAGATCGGATCGGTGCATCCCTACATTTAAATGCAGCAGTCAGAATGACTGCTCAAGGCCTTAGTTGTGGCGGCATGATGACCTTTCTATTGTTAACGGTCTTTTTCCTGAGTAAGCAGAAGTGAAGAAACCATCACCAACACATTTCCCACATGTGAAGAACATTCCTGGAATCCAACATGCAGGAAAAGGCTTGTTGTGTTTAGTTTACTGCCTTCTATCCAATCCCCAGTCTCAGAGAAACACCAATGTTGTGGCCTAGAGGTTAGCACAGACTCTGCCTCTAGTTTTTTGTTTCTTATTTGTCCTCTTACTTGTTTCCTCAGGATCAATATGACACCATAGAGAAGCACACACAGTCTGGTCTGGAGCTGGTGGAGAAGTATGTGAAATTTGTGAAGGAGAGGACAGAAATTGAGCAAAACTACGCCAAACAACTGAGGTAGGCCTCACTTTTGATGTTTGTTTATGAGCTCTTGAGCTACTTGGTGTGTGTGTGTGTGTGTGAAGGCTGTTTATGAAGAGTTTGCTGGTCTTATGACTGCTTTGGGACAGTTTACTGCTTGTTTCTGAAACACTAGCCTGATTCTCTGGCTGCAGTGCTGCTCGCTGTCTCCCTGCGTCTCCCTTCTTTCTCACCCCGTTGTCTCTCCCAGCGCACAAGCTCACATCTGTTGTAGTGCTGAGCTTTGCTGGAGAGGAGAGGAAGTGGGAGCAGACTGGCACATGATAGACTGGATGTGGTCAAAGGGAGAGTGAAAGGAGGAAGAGCAGATGCATAAATATATTCATGGATGGTTGTTGTTTCTTTTACTGTGAATAAACTTGCAATGATTCCATCAGATTATCCCTATTTTTAACTGATTTGTGTTTGTTGAGTGAAAGTTCCACTTTTCTTGATGCATTGTTGATGTTCACAGGAATCTTTCCAAGAAATATAACCAAAAACGAAGCAGCAAAGATGAGCCAGAGTGCAGGTGAGCAGCTTCGTGTTTTGTTGTGAGGTTTTTTTCCCAGCAGGTGGATCTACTGGAATATTTTTGATGGTGCATTTTAAAGTCAGTTTTGGCTTGTTTTTAGCACCCCCTAGTGTTCGTTGGTGAAAATGAAAGTAAAACTTATCTCTCCTCGCTGTGCGTTCGTCTTTTTAACACCTTAATCTAACTGCTGAAATGTCTCCTCAGCCTTAATTAGTTTCTACGGGAGTTATTCATCACTAAATTAAACAAATCAGCTGTGTTCATGATCTAAAACATGCAGGAATCATACTGGAACCAGTCTGCATAGCCAGGTATGTCGAGCTGATTTTTTTTAAAGTCCCAACAGACCAGACCGGCAACTGTGAAGTTGCAAGTGGAATATTCTGGTCACAGGGGGTGACAGGGGCTGGGTGGCCTTTCATTAACCCTGTAAAAGGTCATTTTAGCACATACTGGCTCAAGAAAATGGTTTAAAAAAATATAAAAAAGTTTCAAAGTGTCCCTTTAAGCTCTCTCCGACATTTTGAACTGTAAGAAAGCATTCTGTTTTACAGTGCTGTTGTTGTGGATAACATTTAAACGTCCTCAAAAGGAAACAGGAATAAGGAAGTTCTTATCATGGCTTTGCCCACTGCTGAGCTTTGTGCAATTATCATGTTATCACTGGTCCCATCCGCTGCTCTTCATTCCTCCACCCTTTTCCTTTCTCCTCTGAATTGATAGGCTAACCAGCTACCAGTCTTTTTTGGACATCCTGAATGAGATGAACGACTATGCGGGCCAGAGGGAGCTAATTGCAGAGAACTTAATGATGAACATTTGCATCGATCTCACCAAGTACCTGCAAGAGCTCAAGCAGGAACGGAAGACGGTGAGCTTGATGTTCGAAGTAGCCATTGGTTTTCCGTTTGGAGGGACCAGTGGATTGTGAATACATTGAATTGAACCCTGCAGGTTCAGAAAACATTGTTACTGCCACTTTCTTTTGCACAGTTTTGCAGTCTTCACTGTTTACTAGCCTAGTAAACAGTGAAGACTGCAAAACTGTCCCTAGTAATACTAGGGATGTGTGGATCGGTACTAAAGTAACGGTTCCTCTGATTCTAGCTATTTATGTTTTGGAATCGATTCTCTCATTAAAGTATCGATATTTGAGTAATTTTAATTTATTAATTTTCAGGACATTTAAAAAATGTTTTTTCTTTGGTCGGATTCGGAACTACTTCTTCCTCCGCCAGCCGTGGTGCGTGATATGGCACAATATAAATACCTTAAGCTGCCACTGGGGGCGCACAATGCGCTCCCTTCTGTTTGTGCTGCTGCTGGAAGCTCACAGTTGGCCAGAGTTAACATGGCAGAACGTAAACATAGTCATGTGGAGCTACTTTAGTGCTACTAACAGCAACGAATAAGTATGTTAACTGTAGGAAGACTGAGAGATATTGCAGTAGCACCACAAACCTCATTAAACATCTAAAAATAAATCATGAGACATGAAAACAGCATGATGAGGTGTTCAGAGGAGGGAGAGCTGCTGCTAGCAGGAAACAGACATCTCTGTTTGAGTTTTTTGGTGCTACAGGCAGCATTAATCTGGTAAAAAAGGTGAGAATAAGGAGCTGTTTAAGAAGTTCAGTACAGTCACTGAATTCATGAGTTTTTTACATCATCTGTCTGCTATAGGCTTTGGTTTTTGTGCTGTAATTCATGACTCTGCATGTCAAGCAGCTGCTTCTGAGTCCAGAAGATGTTCTAACGTTAAATATTGTTGAACTTATTAGAAATTAGTCCTTACCCTGTACGATTCGTCACTGGACATGGTGCTGGCTGGTCACTTATGATTCTCCAAGAGCAACAACACTCACAAGATGATAATGAAGGACCTCCAGCCTCTGTCCATAGTGGAAGCTCAAGATTTTCAGCTATTTGTGAGGACTCTTGACCCATTATATAAACTTACCGGCAGAAACAAACTCACAGAGACTTATTTGTACAAAGCTATAATCTAAATATATTACTTTGTATTTTAATTTGTCAAACAAAAAATCTTTGAGCAAATTATCGGTATCAAGTCTGAAAGGAAATCAGTGGTATCGCACATCACTACTGTTTACTTTTGTGTTTTAAATTACACCCCCATGCTCCCTTATTTCTGAAATTTGCACCAGTGCAAACTGCACATTAGCGTAAATGCGTGTGTGCCAAGTGAGGGTTTTATTTATACAACACACACTGTTAAAGGAGGAGGCTGAAGAACATGAGGGTAGCAAACAGATTTATGACAAGAGCAGAGATGAGGAGATCTGACTGCTGCAGCAGGAAAGAGGTTTAAGAGTGTCCTGTGGGAGAACTGGTCTGTGCTGTGGTGTGCTGTTTCTCCATGAGAAATGCTCCGTCTCTGTCATGTCCGACTGCACAACAGCACAGCAGCTCTCGCTGAAGACGTTATGTCCTAAGCAGACACTCTGGTATTTGTTTTCTTGTCTGATTTGCAGTGTGGCTTTTTGAGTTCATTGTTTATTCTGTCTGTCTGTCATCTGACCCTCCTGTCGTTCTATTTTTATGAACATCTGCAGTATCTTATGGAGGCCAAGAAGGCCCAGCAGAGTTTGGAGAGCACCTACAAGCAGCTCGACACTGTGAGTCTAGACCTAAAATACAAAGCATGATCAGAATATTCTTGTTTTTGGCTTTCTGTGTTCAGAGTGAACGAGTGGATGCTGCTCCTGTCATTTATTTGTCTATAGTAAAAACAGACCAACACACAGGAAAGCTGTTTTCATTTAATCAGTAATGTCAAACCTGTTTGGTTCTAATTGAACTTTTTCTGCTCTCCATGTGTGAACCATTGCCCCTCTCTTCCGTCATGTGACAAACGTGCTTTAAAAACAAGATAGTCTTCATCTCAGCACCGGCTTCTCTAACTAAGTGACCTGAGTTCTGTTCTGTTTCTCAGAGTAAAAAACGATTTGAGAGGGAGTGGAGAGAAGCAGAGCGAGCAGCACAGAGCGCAGAGAAGACGGATCAGGACATCAATGCCACAAAAGCAGATGTTGAAAAAGTAAGACAGGCTGGGAAAATGTCCACAACCTGATTTATAGTAAGATCGGTGAATTGTTTTAACCTGGAGGCTTTTTTCTTTTGTGTATTTAGGCTAAGCTGCATGCTAACATGAAAGCACACACAGCAGAGGACTGTAAGAACGACTACGCCTCCCAGCTTCAAAAGTACAACAAGGAGCAGAGCCAGTTCTATTTTAACGACATGCCAATCATTTTCAATGTAAGTCAGGGTGGTAAACCTGTCATCGTATCGTTTCGTCTTGTTTGCTTAAAGGTTAAATGACAAATCAGACTGTTGAATCACAGTCTTGTGCGACATGATTATTCAGTCAGCTTTTAACTTAATACCAATAGAAGGTTTTCTTAGTGTAGAATCTCATCTTTAGTTGATGGAGCTCAGTGATCGTTTAGTAAAGGATGGTTCTATTTATAGTAAATGAAATGTTAAAGGAGGATATATTCATCTGGGCTGAGTTAGTTTTTCTGATTTGTATTCAGACTTGGGGAGTTGTAACTGTTCTGTGTTCTGTAGAAATTGCAGGATCTGGATGAGAGGCGAATACGGAAGTTAGCACAAGGCTACATCTTGTTCTCAGACACAGAGAAACATGTGATGCCCATCATTGGCAAGTGCCTGGAAGGCATCACTAAAGCTGGCACTAACGTAAACGAGAAGAACGTGAGTTGGTTTTCACAGATCGAACATTTTACTGTGTGTCACGAGTTCATGCAGCTTATTGGTTTGAGCTTGACAACTTTTTCCCGTTTGTTGCTGTTTAAATTCAGGACACGATGTTTGTAATAGAGCAGAATAAGTCAGGGTTTGACCGACCTGGAGACCTGGAGTTTGAGGACTACAGCCAAGGCATCAATCGAGCCTCTTCTGACAGCAGTCTGGGTACGCCTAAAGGCCCCATGGACCTTCTGGGGAAGAATAAGAGCAAAAACTTTTGGCTTTTCACCAGGAAGAGTAAGGTAGGAGTTTTCACTTGATCAGAGTACATTTGATTTGTGGGAAGCAAACATTGAATGAGGCTAGAACGACTAAAAATGTGTCTGAAAGTTGATAATCACATTATTATTGATCAAAATGATTCCAAAGCTTTCTGTTTTCCCATCCTGCGAGATAAATCTGCCTGAGAGATGCAAGTTTGTGTGTGTGGCAAGATTTCAGTTGTCACAGATACTAAAATATAATGTTTAATGCATTAAAATCTAGACGCTGAAGTTACAAGGGCAAATTCTAACCCTTTCTTTATAGACGGTGGATGGTTTCATAAGCTCCAGGGTAAAAACTTGACCTCCCGTCTCAGGTTGTTGTTTTTTAATGTTTAAATGCGAGACAACAGCTTCAGGCTCATGAACCGTCTAAACGTGAACATGGGTTTTTGTGGCTATGGCATTAAAACCTAAAATCAGATTATGAAAGTCAGGTGCTCTGCTGCAGCTCTGGTTTTTATAATAAGGCTATACAAAATTTAATTATTGAAAGAATTGAATAAAAAAAGTAGCTATTTCTGTCATGGTCTGTGTTTTTACTTTTCCTGGTGTAGGGAAGGAGACTGGCTTCCTGAATTCAGGTGCGTGTTGGTGTATGGAGTTGAGCCCACAGCGGGTGATTGGTCAGAATCACTCAGGTTTATTCTTTAACTTGTATTTGCAGTTACAGCTGAACGATTGTACAGGACAGGTGCAGATAAGTACAAAAACCTTGGGTGTGAAGGGGTGTGTGTGTGTGTGTGTGTGTGTGTGTGCGTGTGTGTGTGCGTGTGTGTGTGTGTGTGTGTGTGTGTGTGGCACAGAACTCTGTGTCATCAGTCATGCTCTCCCAATTAGGCCTCAGAAGTGTGAACACAGGAGATGGCTGTACTGGCTTGAGTAAGCTCTTGGTTCGAGTCCGGCCCCTAAACATTCTTATTAACTCCTCTCCTCTACTTAGAGCTCCATAACTCTCAGGAGAAGCAGCGCCGACGCAGTAGATGTTCACGTAATAACAGTCCTGTACGTCAAGCTCTTAGTGTTTACACATGGGAGCTTGTTGTGGGGCCCTTCTTTAGACATTCAGTATTGAAGACCAGGAGCCACCAGCCTCCTGTGTAATTCAGCTAATGGACCCCCACCTGCACCACCTCTCAGCATAGATGTAGATGTATTTCTCTCCAGACACGGTGTCATGTTAACCTCTACAGCCCTTCTGCCCAGCCCCAAGAATCTATACGCCCAGTTCCACTGTGGGAATCCAGCACGTTATTTATAACGGCCCCTCTGGCTTAATAACGGGTGTGTTACTTATATGGGTCAGTCTCGAGGTTCTTCTACCTCGACTCTACATGTGATTTTCCCATAATGAGTCCTGATTGTTTTCCAGGTTATGATGAACTGGTTTAACGTTACAACATGGGTCTTATTTTCTAATTTTGGTTTTCTGTGTAAAAAAGCCCTAATTTACTGTAGTGCTGCAAAGTCAAAAACAGGAAAGCGTGATTAATGTTTACTTTTAAAAAGTGTTATTCTGTCATAGGAAGAGCCAACATTAGAGTTTTTAATTAACCACAGAGGGGGTCACGTGAGAGCGTATTTAACATGTTTACCTGTCAAATGTGAGCAGGACAGATGTGGTTTAGTGTTTCTGACCTTCCCTCTGATCCTCACTGGGGTTTGTTCTGCCCTCCAGCTGTTGGGCAGGTGGAGCTCCAGTGTGGACTCTGTGATGGTTGCTTAATGTGTAGTTT
>SSNS01000016.1:3879707-3910347 GCA_006937985.1 Aphyosemion australe | reverse complement strand
GCATTTTTTTATCCCTTTGGCTTGCCATAATTGTATAACGTAGACTCGCTGTAGCAGCGGCAGATTCACCAAAGAAAGCTAGAAATCCCTTATCAGAGGAATATAGGAAAAGAAAAGAAGAACGTGATAGAGCAAGAACAAAGACCAGAGTTATTATTGGGCCGTCTTTTCCTCACTGGAGAGCTCTTTTAGAAATAAAGGCATGAACTACGGACTCTGACCTAGCCGTGCTGCTAATGGCTAGGTAAGTAATAAATGATTTCACCAGGGTTATTGTGTTTGGTCGGGCATAAAGTTGTTATACAGTCTTGATAAAACTAGTTATTCATTGTGTGGAGGTGGAAAAGTTTGTTTTCGTTGTTTTGCCTGATATTAGGAATGTAAACATGCCTCTTATGCCCGAGAGAGAGATTTAATGTTACGACAGTGACGTTACGCAGCAAGCCTCTAGAGGGCGACAGAGACCATATAACTGCAATCTTGCGGAATGCTGCTTTAAAATATAAATATATGAAAACACAACATGACATGAGAATAATAATTGTAAAACGTGTTTTAGCTCTGTTTGTTGGCTACAGAAGCACATTCATTATAAACAAGAAACGTGCAGTCGCCATCTAAAATAACCGAATCCACCGACTCTTGGACTCTTGTCAGCCACTAGATGGTGCCATCGGATAAAAGAAATACTCCGGATAGCCACTTTAAACTGAGAAAGTTGGAAAGACAATCCACATTTGAATGGAAGCTTTTACATTATTGTGATGAATAAAATGGAAATAAATTTGGCAGCTAAAATCGGAATAGTTTCAGTTCTACTAAATTTGACTTTTTGTTCTGCGACTATTTCTATTAAACCTCCGTCTGCAGCCATTTTTTAAACTAGAATGGCCACATTCCCCTATTAATCTCTAGTTAAATTTGTTTTCTAGAGTTTATATTATTGTAGAATTGGACTATCTGTGCTTGAGAGGCTACTGTGCTGCTCTGAAACATGAACTCATCTGAGACCAACTGGTGCCAGAGATGCTTTTATTTGCTACCTTTAGACATAAGCTTTGAGATTTAAACAATAACATCATTTAAAATTACTCGCAAACACTAAAACAGACTAAGCTGATTGGCTATTGTGGCCTGTACTTTTTTTTTTATTTTTCTAGTAAAAATTTTCAAATGTCCTGTCATAGACCAAAATAACTATAATAATGCGGAGAGGGATTTTTAGATTTTTCCACCTTTTTAGGTAGATTCTTTTCACTAATTCTTTTTTATTTTGGTAAACAAAATCCTCGACATAAGTTACGGTTAATGAGTTGGCCTGGAATGACTCAATAAATGAGCTAAAGACGTGTGTTTGTTCTTTCATGCTCTTTGGGCTTGTGTGCTGGGTTTGTGTTGTCTTCCAGGCATTGTGGTGTGCTTTAAGGTGTTGACAGTGTCTTTTTCTTTCCTTTGTCACCATGTTTTTATGTTTGTTTTATTTTCCTTGTCCCCTTGTTGTCTGTTGTTCCCTCCCCTCTCCTCCTCCTCCTCCTCCTCATACACCCACCTCTACCTGTCTTGTCGGGTGCTGGTACTTTGGCCCAACCCCAGTTCTCTTCCTCCACGCTCACCCCTTTCTCCACCCCTCCTGACCCTTTACCCCCTAACGGATCCCCATCCCCCAAGTTTGGCCGGGACCCTCTGTCGTACTGTTTGAAGGAGATCAATAAGACGGTCAAACCCAGAATCTCTTCCTTCCGGACTCTCAGGAGATCGGTGAGTGACACAAGGAGATGATTCAGGTGCCAGGCCACCTTCACGCTTAAGGGCTTCTGTTCTCATGCCTGTCCGAGAGTCACTGACTTTGATTAAACACATCGCTTGTATTTTTAACACTAATATAGGATGAAATGATCTCTTTTTTTAAAGTAAAGTAAAGCAAGAACCACTTTAAAGTTCTATTATTTTTCTATTAAATATACATTAACTGTTTATTTTTTCCCTTCAGAAATTTACCCCAGACAAGATCATGGTACCGTAATAGAGACAACAAAATCTGGTGTGGGGGATCTCACATGGCCACTTTTTCTGTACGGCCTCCCTGCACAGATATCTAATTCATCTGTGCTTCAAGACTAGTGTCACGTTGAGTTTGTATTGAAGAGGTGGCCATCTGGTGGTGGAAGAAGGAGGGAATTCTTGGTGGTTCACGAGGAAACTGATTTTGAATAGGCCTAAACGTTTGCACTTCTGTGTCAGTCCTTCCAGCTAGGACTTTATTAACAATCACAAAATGACACGTATTGTGGGTGTTATTGTTGGTAAATGGGTGGTGGTTTTGAGTTCAGCTCACAGAACATTTGACTCATTTGAAGACTAAAACCATCTAACATGGTCATTGGTTGAGCTGGTCCCAAACCACAGGCTTGGTGTTTCTTCTCACATGTTCATTTCTTTAGTCTCAGTGATGGTGTGCTTATGAAAGTTGAAAATGTCAGCCTAAGTTAAATGCAAACCCACCCTTCCTGTGACTTTTTACAGCCCACGGTGACAGAGGACTTTGCCCATCTCCCCCCTGAACAGCGCAGGAAGAGGTTACAACAGAAACTAGAGGAAATTTCTAAAGACCTACAGAAGGAAGTTGATCAGAGGTGTGTGTGTGTGTGTGTTGATATCCTGTGCATCAGAATGCACAATTACTAGAATGTCTCTGCAGGAAATGTGGATACAACATTCATGCAGTGTAAACAACTCTGTGCTCTCTGTGTGTGTTTGAATTGTTTACCCACCCCTGATCTCTGCAGGGAGCACATTTTCATCAAAACGTTACTTTTTCTCTCCTCCTTCTCCCTCATCTTTCTCTTCCCAGTGAAGCACTCGAAAAGATGAAAGATGTTTATGAGAAAAACCCTCAAATGGGAGATCCGGCCAGCCTTGCATCTCAGATCAGTCAGACGTCTCAGAAAATGGAACGGCTCAAAGTGGAACTGAACAAGTATGAGGTAATTCTCCTCTCTGGTGTTTATTCATTTTACAAGGGCCTAGTTTCACTTTAAAATGTAATCTAAGGCTTCTTTCTTCATCGCATTAAGCAGACATGCTGATAAAAGTGACTCACTTTGTGCGTTTTGGTAATCTGCTCTTGTGCAGACGTGGTTGGCTGAAGCAGGTGCTCGAGGAGACACACTACGATATAAACCCAACATGTTTAACAATAACGGCGCTCACGATGCGCTCAGGTAACATTCATTTCCATCTGTACACAATATTCTTGAGACATGGCTAAGTTTCTGTGTAAGGCCCAGATTTGTATTTTTTTTCCAGTCCTGATGGAGCTCATTCTGAAGAAAACACTCTGGATCCCTCTCAAGCCATTTACGCTGAGTTTGATGATGACTTTGAAGACGAGGAACTAGCAGCTCCGATTGGGAAATGCACAGCCATGTACAACTTCCCCGGTATGCCACAGGTTTAAATCGCTGATTTATTGTCTACCTTATAGGTTCAAAACCAGGGGTGTGCATAGCAGCCAGCAGGGGCATAGCACCAAATTCTGGGACCTAGGTACAAGCCATCTAGGTGGGCCCCCACGCTCACTTGTTTAATATCTCTCATGCAGATTTTTTTTCATGCTATAAGACAAGTTAATAAACATGATCTTAGTTTAACCTCTATATTGAGCAAATACAAATGCCAGCATAATAAAAGTGAAATCTCAGTGCTATCTGGAGAGAATGAGGGCCCTGCTGCTGCTGCTGCTGCTACTGCATCTAAAGGGCCATGTGGTTCATGATGTTGATGAAATGAAATAAACCAGGTTCTGTCTGTGAATGTAATGTACTCTAAATTTTATAATCCCTGCATTATCAACAAAATTATAAGATTGTCCATTTTCAATATCAAATATAAAGAAATTAAATATGATTCAACTGGAGAGGCAAAAGTGGCACAATTCAATAAATAGATAAAGCTCAAAATATTATGCTTAAATAATTATTTAAATATAAAATTAATGGATTGCGTGTTAATAAAAATATTTAATTAATTTAAAAAATCTTATATAATTATTTCATGATTTAATTTATTGTTTCATGGTCTGTTCATCAATATTTTTTTTCTGTCAACCTCACCCATCAAAGTTAGTGGGTGGAGCTAATTCTGATAACAAACATGGCAGCTCCCTTTATGAAAGATTCCTTACAAGTTGTGGGAAACCCACAATAAAACATTTTTATTCAAGGCTGTCTCAGGGCCCCTCCCTGCAGTGGGCCCTGGGTAAACGGTACCCTTTTCTCCCCCCAGTGCGACGCCCCTGGCAGCCAGTATTTGTGTCTGTATTTGTTGAGGGGGCAAAGTATTTGTATGTGTATTTGTTTTCGAGTAAAACTCAATAGGTGTGAAAATACATTTTTTTGTGTTACACTTCTAATTTATCTTATAGTGTAGAAGTGTAACGCAAAAACATTTTTTACACCTATTTTGAGTTTTACTCGAATACATATACACATACAAATACTTTCCCCCCTCAACAAATACAAACACAGATACAAGTACTGGCTGCTTTGCACACTGTAGCCATTATCCTGGTGTCGTGATGTCTTGATGATATGCTGCAGGATAAGTTAGGGACTTTTAGGACAAGATTAAAGATTACTTGTCCCAGCAACATGCTATCAGAATGTCTTAATAATAATAATAATAATAATAATAATAATAATAATACATTTTATTTGAAGCGCCTTTCTAAAAACTCAAGGTCACTGTACAGAAAGAAAAGTAAAACCAACACAACAAAGTAAAAGTTACAGTAAAAGATTAGTACATTAAAAACCTAGATAAAATACATAAAAAACAGTTAAAGGGAATATGCTATCTTGAACAGGTGAGTTTAGCCTTGAACTGGTGAAGGGTAGATGTATTCCTGAGTTCAGCTGGTAATGAATTCCACAGGGAGGGGGCAGATCTGCTGAAAGCTCAACTTCCCATGGTGACAAGACGAGCAGGGGGATTATGCAGGTTGATGGTAGCTGAGGACCTGAGCAAGCGGGAGGGTGTAGAAACTTGTATGAGCTGCGAGAGACTGCATTGACATGACCTGTAATTTAAAAGTGTAACTTAGTTCATTTAGGATGCAAAACCATGGCCTCCGTGAGGCTACAACACCCCTATTCACAACAAATACAGCACTATCACATTTTTCTATTAAGTTTCAGGAATGTTTTTGATGTTCGGCTTTTGCTTATATATACTTAGGATGCGCCATGGTAATAATTTGTTTTTTTGTTGACTGTGGTAATGTTTTGCTTTATATTTGTCTTCTTTTATTAACTCTGTTATCTTGCTTTCTATTTGTTGGATTTTCAGAGGACCCGCTCGAAAACGAGATGTTACATCTCAAGCAGTTCATCCTCTTAAAAAATAAGTTTATAAATAAATAAATAAATAAAATATTGGTTTACTGACAATAATGTGTCCAGGTGAAAATATCTCACCAATCTTTAGATCATTCATGCACCATCGGATTGAGCACAGTCGATATTTCATTTATATTTCATGTTTACTGTTTTCCTCTCTCAGGTGCAAGTGAAGGAACCATCTCCATGCAGGAAGGAGAGGAGCTGGCTGTGGTAGAAGAGGACAAAGGGGACGGTTGGACCCGCGTCCGAAGGAACAATGGCGACGAAGGATACATTCCTACGTCTTATGTCACCATCATCCTAAACAAATGAGGATCTGGAATCAGATTAACACGTCAGTGAACTGCCTGCAGTTCTTCCTCTTGGACCAGTCATGAAGAAGCCTCGTCTTTTTTAAGAAACACGATGGCTTTGATTTCTTAGGAGGCGTGGTCTTCATGCAGAGGAATGGTGCTACTCGTGGCTTACATCACTGCCACCCACTACCTTAACCACAAAGTTATTCCACCTTTTCAAATCAATTCAAAGTAAAATACTTTCTTCAATTTTTGGCATCATTTTGATGCAATTGCTTTTGTCATTCTTGAGCCAAAAGAGGCGTCTAAAGATGTGAGGATGTAGTAGAGAAGAAGTGCTGCTGCCATTTTTACACGTGAGTCTGAACACCGTGCTTGTTTCCAGGTAAAAACTCACCTGCTGCAGCAGAAGCAGCAACTCTGTTGTCTCTCATTCGTCTCAAGTGGGTCACTTTCTGTTTGTAACACCACTTGAGCGTCCCCACTCAAGGATGCGTGCGAGGAACGTTTCACTTAGGATTTTTAGCCATTTGGAGATCTCTCTGGGCAAACCCTGAAAACAGAAATTATTGGATGTTCAGACAATCGGCCATATCGTTGTTTAATCAGACCTTCATCAGTAGAAATCACATACAGCAGCTTATATTTTATGGCTACTGTGTGAAGATAAATTATTAGGTGTGTTTGAATAAAATGTCTATAATAGGAAATAAAAACTAAGTTGTATGTTGGATGTTCTTTTCTCCTTGCACAGAGGACGGCCTTTAGCCACAAAAGGGAGTAAAAAGTGTACACATAAAAGTTTTATTTATATAATATATATATATATTTTAGCTACCACAACACCACTATTGTCTTATTAGCTTTTAACAATTCAAATAAAGATTGTTTTGTAGTAAGAGAAAACTCAAAGTATATATTAATGTTGCTAATTGCGTTTATTTGGATTTACCTACCAAGTTCACAAGTTAGTTTATTTTTTTTAGCGTTTATGACACGAGCAATATTATCCACACCGTTCTGGTAAGTTCTCATCTTTGGTGCCTTGCTGGGTTGAACAGATGTGTAAATACCATTTTTTCTTCTGTTATTTTTATCTTTTCAACACTTAACAAGTGTAAAGCACATTTCAATGTTAGAAGTTATTGTGTTATCCCTGGACTTTGAAAATAAACAACTGAAACACAAATGGTCGTCACATGCAAGACATTTTTTACATTCTGGCTGACAAAAATACATATTTTTTTTATTATGAACTTGTTAAAATTTGTTTACACTGACAATGTACACAGAAATTACATTTTTTTAATATGTTTATAGTGTTGGACTTCAAAATGCTGTAATTGTTGACAAAATATTTGGATTTTTTATCTTTAGATCATATTTGTGTCATAAGCAGGAAAAGGCAGGTTGGAAATGTGCATTTAAGCAGGGTGTTGCAACTTTTATAACTGAAACTGCTGCAAAATTGACTCAATGCTTTAAATTTAGAGTTAAATCTCTAATGTGATGTTATTTTAAATATCAGCCAAAAAGGATTAAAGTAGTAATTTACAAGAAAATGACTACTGTTCAGAACAACCCAGCTAAACCTGTTCTTCTGTTTGTAGAACATGCTTAAAGAATACAATAATGTATCAGATTATTAGTTAATTCTGAGTTAATAAACAGCAACATGCATATGATATAAGTTTGATTCCCTATTAGAATAGCTTGCTCTACGGCACTGCTTTAATGTTTTACATTTGAGTAAATTAATGTACTAGTTCAAAATTAGTTCATCCTTTACAATAATTTGGCTCAAATGTTTAAAAATTAGTTTTCTGGAGGATTTGGAATGACCTGGTTCTGTTTGTTGGAAAGATATAAAAACAATAAAGTAAGTTGAAATGTAGTTTTTGGTGTAATCTTGAGCTGTTTATAGCCAAGTCTGGTACTGAAATTAGAAATTTTATTATTAGAGTAATTCTGCCAGAACTTAGGATGGGAAAACAGCTAAAAGCAGTCTTTCCTGCTAACAACTTAAATAAAAGCATTAATCAGTTTTGGTCAAAGTTTGAAGGAGCCGAAGCAGCCCACGTGGCTCCACAGCTGCAGGTTGCAGCTTCCTGCTTTCATCAAAGGTTGGAGCCTGTAAAACTGCAGTATCGGGACACATGCAGCTTAATCTCAGTAGGTGGCAGTGTTGCATCATTTTCTGAATCTTTCCTTTTCTGTATATAATTACTTTTGCAATATAGGCCATGCATTTGCATACCTGATTAAATTGCACTGGCTTCAAAACAATACGGGTTGTAATGACTAATTAAATAAGCCCAACTTGGCGAGCGCCCCACTTTATTATTACATCATTCACAGAAAAGTCAAGTGAAGAGAAAGTGCACACTTGGTTTTTAACATGGTTTAAATGAATTACTTTTTCATATTTTCAAAGGGAATGAACAATCATGAAGATGTGTTGAACGAAGGAGAATCTGCAGCGACACTGATGGATCAGATCTTCATCTGTATGCAGCGCTTTAATTCTTTAGATGTGTTAAAGGTCAGCTTTTCAATATGGCTGCTGGATGCAGCCAACATCTCGCACCTGCATGAAGCTGGGAGGCATCGCTGCATCCTGGGACCTCAACCTGCCGTGGTGGGGATATTAATGCGGAAATGCACACCAGTCATGCAGAGAGGAATAAAAGAGCTGTTTTAGAGCTTGCTGTGCGGGGTCATATTTTATGCATATCGCACCCCTGGCAACTCCCAAATCAGCTGCAAAAAATGTTATTTTAAGCAGTGTATTGGATTTATTGTGCCCTTTGTGAATTATTAAGAAATAACTTTTAAATTAGACAACAGAGATGACCTAATATGCACAAATTTACCAATATAGAATATGACAATAATGGAAAAGTGCAAAATCTCTCATTTGGGTTTTAAATGTCACAGACTGTGGTCACAGACTCACAGCTTTATTGATTCACACACACAAGAAAAGTATTCAACAGAAAAGGTTTGGTGCACAAACATTTTGCACTTATATTTTAAAGAAACAACATCCATATAGTTAGATTTGTTTTATATTTTTGTGAATTAATCTGTTCTCTCTATAATGTTAGTGTAGAGTCTGACATTGAATGCAATACGGAGGCGGGACGGCTTCCGGACGGACTGCCATTCACACTAGCTGCGTTTACATGTGCAAAATGTCTTTAATCCGATCATTATTCAAATTAGAATATGCTTGTGCACATGGGCTCTGGAAAAATGAATCCGATCATGTCAAGTGTTTACATTCGTCATACGTTTGATCTGTATAAATAATTTGTCATGCTCAAAATGATCAAATACACTGAAGAAGGCCGTAGAATAAGAAGTAGCGGACTTCCGCTGTAAACAAACATGGCTGCATACATGTCAAAATGGAGCAGTACTATGTTCTTCAGAGCGTGGTTTTATTTTTAGTTCTTTAAGCACATCTAGCAACGCATTTGTGTCCGAAACAGACCAGTTTTGTTTCACGCCTGCCATGCTTTCATCCAACTTCCGTAGACGGCGACGTAATGTACGTATATGTACGACATAACTGACATGCGCAGTAATGACCCGCAATCGGAATAAGTGTTTATATGCACCAAGATCAGGCATAACCCAGCCGTCTCAATCGGAATGAAAAGTTGATCCGATTGAGTTTAATCGGGTCAGAGAATTCCGAATGGCTTGTTTACATGACACGTTTTTATTCCGATCAGGCTTTTATTCCGATTACTTGTGTCCATGTAAACGCAGCTACTGACTGTAGGTCATGTGCTGAAAGTCTCCCAAGAGCACCAAATGATTAGAAATTTGACAAAATACATTTAAAAATATACCTGCAAAAATAACGTGAATTACAATACACTGTGAACTTATGTCGCTGTCAATTATAATAAAACAAAAGCCGGCAAAAATAATGCAACACCAGTTTTATTTTGAAATATATCAAATGTACCTTGCTGTAACACGTCTCACTTCCTGCCTGGCTCATGTAATTTCTTTAACTTTATAACAATCCGCATGTGGCGTCTGGAAAAAACAGACTCCATGCAGAAGCTTTCTCTGCATCTGGTGTGAGTTTCTGATTGGACTCAATGATTTTTGATTGATGTGGAAGCCGTACAGAAACTGGACTGCATCTGTTCCGCTATCTGTGTGAAGAGGCTTTAGTCCTCTTGGATGTGATAACTGTAAGCACATTTTGAAATCGCTATAAAGTTAAAGTCCCAAGTCATCATCACACACTGGTGAAATTACATCTCCGCATTTGACCCATCCCCGTGGTGGGGAGCAGTGAGCTGCAGCTGTGGCTGCGCTCGGGAACTATTTGGTGGTTTAACCCCCCAATCCAAGCGAGGAGGTATTGGGTCCCATTTTTTCAAAGTCTTTGGTATGAGCCGACTGGGATTCGAACTCTGATCTCCCAGTCCCAGGGCAGACACTCATACCACTAGGCCACCGGAGCTGGACTTTTTTCTTGTTTTTGAAGGTGTTTCTTTTCTCATCCTAGATTTTTTAAAGTATAGAAAACCTCAAACAAGAAATTAAATGTTCAAAACCAAGGAAAAAAGTTTAATCCCATTAAAAAAATCTCTGACTGTTCTTGAATGGAAGTCCCACGATGCTGCACAGTCAGAAATGAATCCAAAATGCAGCAGTTAAAGAACTGACTTCTCCATCAGTGTATTATGGGATGTTAAATGGATGCTATTGGGGTAGCTTGGCTACCGTTTTGTCTCTGTCAGCAAATCTAAAAGTGTAGTAGTTGGACTTTAGAAAGGTTGCTTGCTTTTATTTCAGCAGAACCAAAAATAGCAGGCTAATGGCCCTCACCTTCCACCTGATGTTATGGCTCAGTGGTTAATAAACTAATGAACAAGAGCAAGATGGGCATTAGCAGCCCTTTTAGTCCAGTTAATATAGAAGTAAAACGTCTTTAAACTATCCTCACTAACTGTCTCTCCATAAGACCTGAAGCACCAAAGCCCTTTAATTCAGGTGGGTGCTGTTACAAAATAAGCAATTATTTCTCTGCCTACTGCACCACAGGTGATGGAAGATCTAAGAAATCAATCTTCCAGCAGTTGCTGCAGGAAAAAGACAGAAATTGAAGAAAACCTTCAGGCTTTTCTGTACCTCACCGGAGTGTAATAGCACATAATTGAGCTTTTCCATAAATAAGAAGAAAACAGTTTAAAAGAACAGTAGGGCAATTTTCTATAAAAATAAATGTTTCAGGTGAAGAGTTGCAACCTGTTTAATAAACAGACACATTTTACAGCCACTTTGTAGGATCTCAACTGTTGCTATAAGTCCCTCAGATTAATCACCGCCTCGTGCTCATTCCTGCAGCACAGCTTGAGTTTAATTTTCTCCCTGTTTACAGCTTCTGTCTTTGCACAGCCATTCTGCTGGAGCTTGTTCTTGCCAGACTGATGACATTCTGCATATGTGAATCCAAAGAGCATTTAATAAGCTCCACCGATCAAAGGATTTTTCCTCAGTTCCAGCAGAAACTCCAACAACTCACCTATGAGCCTTATTACTCACACGCATAGGTCACTCATCCATCCATCCATCCATCCATCCATCCATCTACCCACCCATCCATCCATCCATCCATCCATCCATCCATCCATCCATCCATCCATCCATCCATCCATCCATCCATCCATCCATCCATCCATCCATCCATCCATCCATCCAAGTCAAGGAGTTCCTAGGATACAGAGGATATAAAATTCCCCCTCACAGGGGTTTCCAGGGGCCAGTGTCTCCTCCCAGTGGGATGTGCACAGACAACACCCAGAAAAAGGCAGCAGAGATATCCTAGGTAAAAACCCAAACTACCCCAGCTGACCCTTTTCAACAAGGAGTAGAGCTCACTACTCTGAGATCAGAATTGAGTTTCTGCTGGTTGAGCTTTGATTCCTAAAGTCCCTTTAGGCTCAGCCAGAGAAAGCAACACAAGCTACTTTTTTTTTTAACAAGGTCTATGTTTGATTAACTTTTCAACAAGAATTATTAACAACAATTTTTAAACAGAATACATAAAAATAAAACACCCTCCCCACACTGACTCAAAATCAACAAAACAAACATAAAACAGGTGACAAAGTGACACTAAATTAAAAGACAAACATGACTTTATAAATAATATAATAAAAGAAACAATCACAAAAAATTAGGAAAAGTTTTCTACAGAAACATCAAAAACAACACAACCATTCAACATTAAATGTGTGCGTTGAGCCCCTCAAAGTGTTCCTGATCTTCTCCAGATGTGCAGGAGACATAGTTTCCACAACCCTGTGACCAAATGTTGTTGGTTGAGAGTCTTTCCACCTGAAAAGTATGAGTCTTTTAGCTAGCAAACAGCAAAAGGTGATCATATGTAATTTGCATTTATCCAAAGCAGCATCCACCACGACCACTCCAAACAAAGCAGTCAAAGGGTCAGAGTGCATCAACAGCAAATGACACCAATACCTCTGTAGTTTTGGGCATGTCCAGAACATGTGAAGAAGAGTAGCGGGTGACCGGAAGACTTTCAGACTTTCAGATGTTCGGGTCTAAGTCTGGTTTAATTTTAGATCTATCTGTTTAGATCTAGTCTGTCTTTGGACCAATGCAAACAGTGCACCACTTTGAACTGGATGACACTGTGTCTCACACAGATCGAGGATTTATGAATGTTCCATATCTCCTCTGACAGTCCACACCCAGGTCCAACTCTCATTTCTGTTTCAAAACATCCAGACTGGTCTGATGGTGTGAGTTGAGCCAGGTGTAAAGTTTACTCAAAAACTCTCCTAGTAGATGTCCAATAGTCTAAAATTTCATGCAGAAAAGTCTGAGGTGGGCACAAGGGAAAATGTTCAGAGTTGGATTTGACAGTGTCTCAGATGTAAATACCTAAAAAACTGTGATTTGCGGATATAAAAATTTGCTTTATTAATCTCAGGTTTTTTGTTCTTTAAAACTCTTCTTAAACTGTAACTTTGATATTTTATTGAATGTTATAGGTTGCATCGAATAAGTTGGTAAAAGCTGGTAAAAGTTTATTTTTTGTGTTTCCATTTAAGGCTTTAAAGCAAACAGATTGAAGTCAAAGTGGTGATTTTTTTCTATACCCACTGTATCAGTTACCATTTCAATACAGTACATCATTTAAATGATTCTTACAGATAATTGAGTTTCTGTAGACTTTAATGATTTTTGAATTGTTTACAACACGTGGCTTCAAATGGAAGAAGTCAGTGCTTTTAGTCAGCCCCCAAAATGAGGAGAAAACAGTTTTAACCTGTGTTGGGATGATGTACATCATAAATTGAGGTTAGATGGTTGTAAAATATTATTACAGGTGTAGAAATGTTCCCAGTTTTTTTTTATTTCCCACATGGTGATTTATCCTAATGTTTGGTTTTAGGTTAAAGATCAGCATGTAAAAATGTCTTTATCCTCTTTTCTACGCTGTAGCAGAAAAAGAGAAACAATTCAGTAAAGATCGAAACATTTTAGCCATTTTTATCTGAGAAGAAAACATATTCCACCATTAGTCTGAGAAATCCGAGCAGATCCGTCTGCCATGAAGTCCCTGAGGTGCCACAATGATTCGATCGGAGCTTCTAAAATTTTGTTTGACAGGCAGCACAATGATGATGTAATATATAAATATATATGTATTCAATCTGCTCATCTCAGACCACACGTCTCTGAGCTGCGGCTGACCTTCCTGTGATGTGACCTATCGTTCTCAAACCAGCAACAGAAAGAGAGGAAAAACAGACCTGATGAGTCACACTGATGTCCTGCATGCTGCCACTTCATTTACTCCTCCAGCTATATACAAAAATCATTTCTAATATAATATCATTTGTGCTACATGAGGCTTAGAAAACTGGTAAGCCATAGTGATTTTAAATGAGTTTTTTGCATTGAATTCATTTAAAGGTGAATAATTTGTTAAGGATTCCATATTGTTTGAATTAAAATTCTAATATAACGTGAAATCTTTTATTGTCTAGAGTTTTTTTCCTCACAATATTAAATATATTCTAAAAATTCTGAGATTCATTCATGGTTTTCATATGCAAAACACTAAAATTCAAATTAAACACTAATAAAAATCATTAAAACATATTTTTACTCTGGATTAATATGAAATTATGCTCTATGATAATAGTACAATTAAAAACTATCCTCCCGACCAGAATAAAATCAAAGAATTGTGTGGTGTGGTGTTTATTCGCCCTTAAATTGTAGTTGTGTATCTGTATAAACTCAAGCTCCACACACCAAGTCCCCTGAAAAGCTGATTCTGAATGAATCACTGAGTGTAGAAAAAAAGGTCATCACATTTTACATAATTACGTGAAAGAAGAGATGGAGCATAAGGGCTCCTCAGTCAAATTGGAAGATAAGTTTGTGCAAAGTTCAGATTTTAAATGCAAATAGGTTGGATTATTCCAGAGAGGCTTTGGCTGCTGCGAATGTGAATGTATGACTTATAGTAGAAGACATTTGTCTAAACTAAATGCACTGATGACAGAAAATGAAGCCAAAATACATTCATGCTCATTTTTCCATTGAATCCTTCACGTATAAGGTCTTTATGCCAAGCAGTTACTCTCTAAAGTTTAACTGGTGCTGTTTCTAAATAAGGTTTGAGATTTGCAGGCTTGTCCGCGCAGTTCGGTTTTGTGTGACTCAATTTGAAATAAATAAGGAGGTGGGATTTGTATTCAGCATGAGGGGAAGTTCTGTCTGAGAAGCTCAACTGAGGGCAAGAAATGCTAATGAGCTCTTTTCACAGTGAGAAAATGCAGGCTGCCAAAATGTCTTCCCTCCCGCTGAATACCAGAACGTCTGGATCAGGATAAGATTATTTAGTGAGCCTGGAGGAACACTGAGGGATCCTCAACATGTTTGCATGACACTGGTTGGCTCTCCTCCTTGTGCCACCCATGATGTTTCCTATTTTTGTTTTACTTCAGCATCAGTTATTTTACCTTTCCTGCTGCTCACTCAGCGTTCTGAAAGTACAAACAAAGAGAACAAAAATGTTTGTCCGTGGCCTGGTGAATGACAAATAAAGTTTTTTCTGTTTTTTTTTATCTGACCTTCCATCGGGTAAACCAACAAAGCATGGAGAGTGAAAGCACAAACAGAAACAGAAAGGACCAAGGGCAAAAGTGACAAGTACTGAAAAAATGCTTCAAATTCACACATGAGCGTGGATGAGCAAACAACAGGAGAAAACACAACATTTATTCTGCAAATAAGAACAGAAGTTCTGTCTAACAACACCTTGAATTTGTGATTCATCACTTTCCTACTGGATGTTTCTGGCATTTTGCATTTGTTTCTTCTCTATGCAGGTCAATTGAGATGGACTCCATCTGTCCACAGCTTTCAGCTAGTTGATTTAAAGGTTGAATATGGAACACGAACACTAAAGCGACATCTAGTGTGTGGAGGTTGTAGTTGTAACAATAGAACGAGGTTTCCAGCTGTCAGGATGCCAGGTTTACTGCAGATAGCAGCACGTCCAGTGACGACCTAAACTCACTCTGGTTTTAGATCTTTTATGGTTGCTCCTCTTCTGAGAAGGATAACGACATCTTCTGGGCTCAGAAGCAGCTGCTTGACTTGCCGAGTCCACCATTTTCCACAGTGCCAGCCTCACCGTGCCAAGCAGACTGTTTACCGTATTTGGCAACTGGCAACGGTGCCCTCTATTGGCTGGTAGGTAAACCCAGTGTCGTGCCTGTCAAAATAAGTATTTGATTTTTTTAAATTAAAATATAGCTTTTAAAGGACATTCATTCTGCACACCTCTAAATGCCCCGTGGAGGTATTGTTTTTTAAAATATAGCTTTTTATTAAATCGTTCCATATTCAACCGTTAAAACTGTGTTTGTTGATACATGATAGGAGCTATATTTACATGACTGCTGCTCCCATTTGCCATGTTGGTGTTAAATTAATGTTTTGGATTTAAAGAGCAAATTGCAAGTTAGAGACTCCCATGAACCAATGTTTAGAGAAACATAACAGAAACTCGGTTTACAATTTTTTTACACATACATAAAGTTTTTAGGCTTTTAGAGTCATTTTTGTGACAAAAACGTTTTTTCTGCCAAATCAAGTGACGTCAGAAAAGGGAGTCCTGTTAGCTTAATTCAGAGACAAATATGGATTCTAATGCGACTCAGACACAGAGGAAACCTTAAATGTTTATAATTATACTTATGGTGGACCCAAACGATAAAATTATGAGTCTATGACACGCCTCAGAGAGCAGAGACAAACCAGAGGGAAAAACGATCGACCAAAGCAGAGATTGAGCTGTGATGTGAGGAGAAGCAGCGGGTAGCAGCAGGTGTCTTGGTGAGTTAACGATGTTAGCTTAAACTCGTGTGCTAACATCACAATATTGTACAGATTACTCATCTGTACTCATTCATGTAGCAGACAATTGAAATAGTATCGGTAAGTTAATATAACATTAATACTTGACAATAATGAACTGATGAGCATTTGTCAGCGGTCTCATACTCGTTAATATCCATTCATGTAATGTAGTTTAGCACTTCAGAGAGTGAGAGAAAGCACCTGTGATCCGGTTCTGGAGGTCCTGCGCGCTGCTGTGAGCTGGTTCCGACCCAGAAACAGCTCCACTGGCTCGCTGGTATTTTAAAAAGCAGCATCCTTTCCTTGAGGTCCGCGCGGTGGTTCTGATCTGGTTCTGATCCAAAAACCATCTCAACTGGCCCGCTGAGCTGCGCATCTCTTCTGGTGGTCGGGGCGGCGGTTCTGACATGGTTCCAACAACGATCTAAGTTCTAGAAATCCTCAATTAATTTCTTAAACCTCGCCACAGGTCTCTGGAGGCCAGCGCGGACCATGAGTTGGTATCCATCTTTTCAGCTGCGCATAACGCCCTGAGGCACGGAGACAGAGGCTTATTAGGAAACCCCTGGACTCGATATGTGGACAGGCTGGAGTTTCTACAGCCTTCACAAACAATAGTTTATCAAAATTAACACAATCCATAACTAGTGAACACACACACTGACTCGATAACACGACCTCTCTAACCTTAAACTCCCCACTCTTCACACCGAGCTGCAGGCAGAACCTAGCTTAGAACTCCCTCTGGTTACATCAGAGGCTACGATTTAGAAAAAAAAAGCGTTTTTAGAAGCTTTGCTGAAAAAGACCACTTTTGACTCAAAAATCTGTGCTGTTATGTATTTTAAAACTAAAAACCTACAATGAATGTTTAAAATAGTATTTGGACAGCATTTTATATGAATTAGAAAAACAAATTAACCTGCAATTTGCTCTTTATGTTTTGCTGCTGTTGTTTTTTTTCAGCTTTGTTTTCTGCTTGCTGATGTTTTTTTTGATCCTGCTGCTATCATGGATAACATTTTTTTATTTAATTTTATTAGAAATACAGAAAAGTGCATAAACTCAATCCAACATCAGAATATTGCACCTTTTGAAACCAAAGTAATTGATTAGTTTTAGCGTTTGTACCCTCTTGTTTGCTTTCTGTGAAGTGCAGCAAGAGAAAATTAATTATTCACTTGGCTTGAATTATTTAGCCACAGTGTGGTGAGAATAGGTAAGTGATACAAAGAGCATGGCATTCTTATTGATCAAAGATCAGGGAGAAAAAGTCCAAATTATAGTTCTGTGAAGAAATTAATCAGAAATAGTTATTTAAAAATAATGGTTCTGAAAAACAACAATTAGTAAAATTCTTTAAAATGAAGGTATTTTGGATGATCATCATTTTTTGGTTACAATCTTTAAAATGGCAACTTATTGAAAACTGACACATTTCTGTAGGAAACCACAGCAAAGGCTACAAAACATTTGAAAAAAATATATAATAGTAATAATATTATAATATTAAAGGCAACCTTTGGCAGTTTTGCTTGTTTTTAGAACCCCCTAGTGTTCATTATTAATTCTCTGTGGTCAAACCAAAAGTGAAACTTATCGCCTCGGTGTGCCTTTTTAACACCTTAATCTAACTGCTGAAATGTCTCCTCAGCCTTCATTAGTGTCTACGGGAGCGGTTCATCACTAAATCAAACAAATCAGCTGTGTTCATGATCTAAAACATGCAGGAAACGTGCTGGAAGCAGACTGTAGTACCAGGTATGTCAGCTCCACTTTAAGTCAGGGGACCAGACCGACACTCTGAAGTTGCAAGTGCGGTATTCTGGCCACAGAGGACAGTGGGGGTCTGAGTAACATTTCATTAACCCTGTAAAGGGTCATTTTAGCACATACTGGCTCAAGAAAATGATTTAAAATTATGAAAATCTCTGTCTTCAACATGTTAGTTCTATGTTCACAACTACCAGTTTATGGCCTTTGAATTTATTTCAAGTTTTAAAAGAGAGAAAAAAGAAGAAAAAATATAATAATATTAACCATAAAGAAATAATATTGAAAACTACAAAAAACAAAAGAACAATAAAAAAAAGAAATTTTTCATTGACAGCTTACTAGTCTTATGCAAACTAGAAAAGGTGTAGGAAGAAGAATAACTTATTAACTCCTACACCCAAAAATAAGTTATATCAAGTTATAATTCACTGAAAGAAAACANAACCATTTAAACCTGTTTCTTTGAGGGACTGGATTGTTGTTCACCGTGTTAAATTTCATGCTGATAGGAGGATGTTAGTGAAAGTTACAGTCAAACGTAAGTTCACGGCGTCACGCCAGAATTCGCCATGGCATCAAAGGTCCTCCATTTCTGGAAAGCTGCCAGAACTGACGTGGTAATTACGCCGCCGTGTACTCAGTGTGACTTTGATTAAATTAAAGAGTTAAAATATGGCTATTTAACATAAAACGAGGCACTTCCTGTGTTCAGTGGGCGGGGCTTAGGTGATGTCAACAATCAACACTATCATAGTCTTCAGATGTGGTCTGTGATGACACCGACAAAGTTTGATAAAGTTCTGATCATTCGCATCGAAGTTATTAAAATCAATGAATGTCATGGCGAAAGGTCAAAGTTTGAGGGTTAGCCACGCCCAAACCGACCATTTCTCGTAAAATCCGTAGGTTCACTTTTTTCCACATGGTGTTAAGAGTATAAAACCAAGATTTGAAGGTGATAGGTCAAACGGCCAAGGGGCCGTGACCGTCAATAGAAATGGTGAAAAAAATCACAAAATGGCGTCTGGAACCAAAATGGCCGACTTCCTGTGCAATATAGAGCATAGCTTAAACAGACTTTTTTGTAGGTACTGAGACACTACATCAGCGTGCAACGTTTAGTAATTCTCAAGCAAAGCATGGCTTGGGGCTGACAGCTTAAATATTCATAGGGGGCGCTATTTCAAAGATTAGGCCACGCCCACCGGATTTTTACGTCACCTTCTACTGAGGGTCGGACTAGGATGGCTCACCCCAAGTTTTGTGGCAATATCATGAGAATTGAGGAAATGACAGGCAAACGTAAATGCACGGCGTGATATCGAAATTCGCTGTGGCCCCAAAGCCCCGCCTCTATTCTAAACCTGCCAATACTGGACACAAAGAGACCCCAACATGTCCACTGCTATTTGGCTAAAATTGATGCTGATTAGGTTAAAGGGGTGAAATAGGGAGCTTTGATAGGAAAGCATGGCGTGGCGGCAGGCCAATGTTTGACGGTTAGCCACGCCCAAACCGAACATTTCTCGTAAAATCCGTAGGTTCACTTTTTTCTACATGGTCTTAAGAGTATATAAAAAAAATTTGAAGGCGATACGTCAAACGGCGAAGGGGGCGTGACCATAAATAGAACGTGTGCGAAAACCACAAAATGGCGTCCGGAACCAAAATGGCCGACTTCCTGTGCAATATAGAGCATGGCTTCAAGAGGCTTTTTTGTAGGTCCTGAGACACTACATCAGCGTGCAGCGTTTCGTAATTGTGACGCAAAGCATGGCTTGGGGCTGACATTTTTAATGGTCCTATGGGGCGCTATTTCGAAAATTAGGCCACGCCCACCGGATTTTCACATCACGTTCTATTGGGGGGCGGACCAGGATACCTCAAAAAAAATTTGGTGCCGATATCTTTTGAAATGACGAAATGGGAGGCAAACGTATGGCCACGGCGTTACGCCTGACTTCGCCGCGGCGTCACAGACACGCCGTCTTTCGAAAAGTCTCATAAAGTGACGCCATGCAACCCCAACTTGTCTTGAGTTACCAGATAAAGTTTTGTGGTGATTAAATGAAAGGTTGATTTTTGGTAAATTTCCTCGTAAAACATGACGTTTTTGGTCCTGAGTGGGCGGGGCTTGTGTGATGTCATCACTTGACCATTCATTTTTCTTCGGGGGCGGATGAGGAGTAACCAAAAAAAATTTTGTGACTCTAGCCCTTTCGGTTATGAAGTTATAGCCATTTAAAAATTTTTGGCGAGTAGTCGAACTTCGAGGCCTGGCCCCGCCCCTTCAACCTACACGAAAACTCAGGATTCTTATCTCATTTTGATCGCCCATCCCTTCTGAGCAAAACGAGACCGTTTTGGAGACAATCGTGCGAAAAATGACCGAGTAGGTCAATCAAGAACGGACCCTACAAACGCCCAAAACGGGGTCAAAATCGCTACTTCAATCCAAAATGGCCGACTTCCTGTCTGATGTTGACCATGGCTGCAAGAGACTTTTTGGTGCGGACTGGGGAGTAGAACACGTGTGCAACATTTCAGAATTTTACGATGAAAAAAGGTCAATGTGGGGGCTGATTTTTCACATTGTAGGGGGCGCTGTTCAGCCATTTTTGTGGCGATTTTTTTGGGACCTTTGAAATATAAAATTTTACACCAGGCCTGACATGCCTGCAAAATATTGTGAGTTTTTTAATATGTTAAGGCCTCGAAAAAGGCAAAAAAGTTTCGGGAAGAAAAATAATAATAATAATAATAATAAACAGAGCAGATACAAGAGGCCTTCGCAGCGCTTTCGCTGCTCGGGCCTAAATATATCAACCATAAAGTAATAATATTGAAAACTACAAAAAACAATAAAACAATCCAATCCAATCCAATTTATTTATAAAGCACTAATAAAAAACAGAAAACTGTACCAAAGTGCTGTACAATAAAAAGTAAAAAAGATAAAAAAAATAAAATAGAATAAAAAGTATAAAATAGAATGAATAAAAACAAAAGAACAATAAAAAAAAGACATTTTTCATTGACAGCTTACTAGTCTTATGCAAACTAGAAAAGGTGTAGGAACTTAATTGCACTACTTCGTTAACGTGAACCAAGGAAGTCAATGTGGACAATCATTCTGCTTCTTGCTTCTCTTCACAATGGTAAGTCTGTGCATCTGTACTTTGGCTCTTGTTGTATTCTGGCTTTTGTATTTCATTTAGGGGCAACAGTGACTCAGGAGTTAGGAGTTTGACCTGTAACCTGTGGGTTGCTGGCTCAAACCTAGGCTCCGTCCTCCATCATAGTGTCCTTGAACAAAACACTTCACCCTCCTTGCCTGCTAGTGGTGGTTGGAGGGACCATGTGCCGGTGTACGGCAGCCTGGTCTCTGTAAGTGGGACTTAGGGCAGCTGTGGCTTCATTGTAGCTTATCACTACCAGCGTGTGAATGATTCACTGTGGTGTAAAGTGCTTTGGAGTCCTCTGACTCAAAAATGTGCTACACAAGTGTATTTATCATTTATCCTAACTTTCTGGGCCTCCACACATTTGGGCTCACAAATCAAAATGTGAAATAACTTCACACATCATGCTGTAATATGTTAAGGAAAAAAAATGTCAATTTATTGCAGGATCCAGGATGGGTGCATCAGTGTTAGTGTCATGCTGTAGACACTCTGTTAACACTGAGCAGCAACCAGTCGGAGCTAAACCACTGAAAGCTCTGTTTAAAACAGGAGATTCAACAAAGAAGTAAAGATTTCAGTACACTCCAATTGAGATTATCTTTTAAAAAAATTTAATTCAAACTTCAAACCATTGTATATCAGCAAAGTTATTTGGAAAACATAAAAATCATATTTCAAACATTTTTACAGCATTTGAACTTAGTCCGAACCGTGGTCCTATAGCTCTGCCAAAAACCGTAAAAGAAAGCACACATCAGAGAGAAACCGTCGACTCTTAGCTTGTTAGCTGCAATTATTCTTTATGTTGTAATTATCTTTTGAATGTGACAGCTGCACTACGTATCCGTGGAAGAAGGCAGCAATGCCAAAAGGCAGTACAGAGGAAAGGTAAATCAGAGCAATATTGTGCAGTTAATCTTCTCTCTCGTTACGGCGCTTCCTGCCATCGGGGATGCATGGGCTTCTTTAAATAGCTCTGATTAATTAGAGGTTTTAATTGGACGGGTGTTGGTGGCCGCCACACACTCTGTCTTCCCTCAACCAGTCATTTAGGGGAGTACACATGTCAAAAGGACACCTGGCCCTGTCTGACTCAATGCCATCAGCCGCTGTGCTCAGCCTCTGCCATACTGGCTTGACAATAGCCTCATCCGCTGCTGCCTCTTCTCCATGTAGGTGTCATTGACTGGGGTCATGTTTTCTTGTTGGTGCCAGCATCCCATCTCTCAAAACCTAGCTTATCTTTTCTCCTGATTTCTCGTCTCTGTTGCTCTTTCTGTGCAGTTGCATCACCACGTTTTTCTTTGTAGTTTGAATAATGATTATTTCATGTATTTTCATCTCTGTTGGGTCTCCATCACGGTTCCTTGCATTGTTTTGCATCACAGTGGGACTTCCCCATCGTTACGCCCTTTCACTGACTTTATCAATGATTTCATGTCCTCCCTTCCCTGAAGATAATGGTCCCGGCTTTAAAAACGATCTTTCTGATTCATCGAGCTTCTAGAGAACCATGACAATGAGCTGCTCTAAGGATGATGTTCTGTTCAGGCCACAACCCAGCAAATACAAAAATTGGTGTTATCAACTGAGCTGGGATGGACCTTAATAATAATCTTTTACATATTTCATGCAAAGATATATTTGAACATTGTCTGTGAGAATCAGAAAAAAATGAAAGGAAGATGCAGTTTAGATTTTATTCTGTTGCAAAATTTACATTTATTCCCCACTAAAGAGTTTGCAAAGCTTTTATTGGCATTTCATTTAGTGATTTAAGCAGTTTCTCTCCTTTCCATTCTGCAAGTTGCTTCTGAGCCAAGTAAATAACATTGCTGGCCTTTCCCTCTTTCTGCAACCTTCTTGGGTATGCACAGTGGTCCCTGGTGATTGATGAGTGGGCAAGGGCAGAGGAAATCTATCCCCAGGTTACAATGCTGCTCTGGTGATGGATAGCCCCTTAGAGGTCTTAGTGGGACTGGTGGGTCATGGGCCTAAGTGAGCCCAAAGCTAGGAGTGGGAGTAAAAAGACAGATCAGGAAGAGGAAGCTGGGGATGCAGAGACTGCAGATGGAGTTGGAGATAACACTAAAAGTATGATGCAATGCTTTCGTTTTTAAATTTCTAAAAATCATATTTTAACCCTCACATGGGCAGTGTGATAGATCAGTTTGCTCTTTAATAAAGATCGCTGGAGTTCATCTGTGGATAAATTAGAAAAAAAACTATAGAAGGTATTAAATTAGGTATGTTGTTTTTTGTAATTTATCCACGGTTAGAGATAACAGGTCAAAGAGGGAACCCCTCATATCTTTTTCACTAGAGACACTGTCCAGCTCCTCCTGGGATACCTCAAAGAGGTCTAGATCAGAGAGAATAAATATAATCCCTCTAGGAAGTTCTGGGTCTGCCCTTAGAAATCCTTCTAGTGGGACATGGCCTGAAAACTTCCAGAGAAAGGCGACCATGAGGCTTCTGAGTCAGATACATAAACTACCTTAACTGAAATCCCTCATGATGATGCAGCTCCTTCTTCAAGGCTGTGCCTGGCCACCGAAGGTATTTTCAGCTACTTTCACTCCAGGATCTAATGGTAAAAATGGTAAATGGCCTAGAACCCCACAAGGTGCTTTACAACACAATCAGATCATTCACCCATTCACGCACACATTCACACCTTGGTGATGATGAGCTACATGGTAGCTACAGCTGCCCTGGGGCGCACTGACGGAGGCGAGGCTGCTGTACACAGGCACCGCCGGTCCCTCCGACCACCACCAGCAGGCAATGTGGGTTAAGTGTCTTGCCCAACGACAGCAACAGACTGAGCGGGGCACGAACCTGCGACCTTCTGATTGCAGGGCGGGCATAACTCCTCTGCCACCATCACCCACAGATCTAATATCTTGTATTTTCTGTCACAATCCAAATCTCGTGTCCACTGGTGAGGGTTGGAAAGTAGAAGGACCAGTAAATAGAATGCTGCACAATACATGTCATTAGAGCAACACCTTCATTATAAATGAAGCCCAGTTCTTGGAGCGTGGTTGTTTTGGAACTTTATTCTGCACACACGGCACTTTACAGATATAAAAAACAAAACAATAATACAATTGACTAAATTAAGATGTATTGAACAGTGTATTTTGTCTGCTTCCTAATGAAAGTCATGTTGCATGATTAAACAATCCCCCACCCCCTTCTCTATAGATCATTAGTTATTTCTCATTGGTACACTATACTACTTATTAAATTGATAACTCAAAACACTATCATTTCTGTCTGTAATTCTGCATATTGCATTCAACTGAGAGCCAAACATCTCCAGAACATTTCTCACTCCATCCTAACATCACCAATGAACAAGAATCCAAGAAACTTAATAAAGACTTACTCCCAGCCATTTCATCCTTTACTGGTTCAGAATCACAGGCTCAGATTAGGAGGAGCTGACTCTCATTTCAGCTGCTCCTGATTCCAGGGTTCTAATGAGGCCAAGCCTAGTTTCCAACACACTGGGATAAACTTTGCCAGGCAGGCTGATCACTGGTTCGAACACACTCTCTGGTTTCCTTTCCTGAAAACTGGGATCACCACTTCCATCTGTCACTCAACAAGTATTGTCAGAGTCCTCATTAGCTACGTTTACATGCGCCAAATTTCCCCTATCCGATTCAAATCTTGATCGGAAATCCCAAATCTCTGTTTACACGGACACTAACTGAAATGATCCGATCATGCCGTGAGTATACATGCACCAAGCATTCAATCAAATTAAATAGGTTGAGCATGTGCAGAGTTGTCTTTCCGGGAAAAAAATGTAAACAAATGCCATCTTGTCAGCACGTCTTTTGCCATTTTGAGTTTTTGCCTCGTAATACGCCACTTTCAAACCTTTCCAGTGGTTTTTGATTTGGTCGATACTTTGGTGAATTCCCGCTTCCTGCATCTTTAGATGCACTTGAGTGTATAACTCGGCATTTCTAGCCTTTCGGCCATCGAGACGTTCAATAATATTGAGTTCCCGTAGTGTTTCCAGTAAAAAAATAGTGTCGGCAACAGACCACTTCTGTTTAACTCCCGCCATGTTTTCGACTTGTCCTGAGCGTCTGCAAAGGCGGAAAGACGTCACGCTGAAGTTGCACACATGCAGTGGGCATTATTTTACTCCAACAATCTGAATGGGTGTGTACATGGACATCAATCAGAATGAAATTTCATTCCGATCGGGTCATATCAGATCAGAATATTCCGATTGACATGTTTACATGAAGAATGTTTGATCTGATAGGGCATTCATTCTGATTACTTGTGCCCATGTAAACGTAGCTACAGTGATAGAAAACTGTTTGACCCAACACCACCACAGCCTTCAGCATCTCAGGGGGAATCTCATCCACCCTTGAGCCCCTGCCTCTGGGGAGCTGTTATACTATATCAGCAACATCTGCCAGGGTCGTGGACACAGATTTTAACAGATTGCAGAACAATATATGCATAATGATGCTTTTGCTCCTGTTATTCTCAGATCATATAAAACAAAGTCAGTGGTTTATGTGAGTGTTTTGTTTGTGACAGACTGAATTCCAGCATCTTCTGAAACAAGTTTGTACAGGAGACACACGGGACAAGGGCCGGATCATCTTCCTGCTGAAAGTTAAATGAAAATGAATCATTATGAATCTTAGGTTGAATGAAGAAACTGACAGAAAAGAATATACGTTGTATTCTGAAAATCACAGGAGAGGCAGCTGATGCTTTAGACAGCAGGCAATGACTTTGAGGACGTATTAAGTCTGACAGGTGTAGCCTTGTGAACATTGTGGCTTGCCCTTTTTATGACAGCTATCTTCATGAACAAGTACTACATTCATCTATGTCGGCTTTATGCATGTGATACACTGCTGTGTTGGGTTTAGTAAACTTGGCAACAAACCTCTCAATGGTCATTTCTTCCTGGGACTATTGAAAATCCATTATTTTATCTCTTGACAACAGAAAACGTTCATCTATCCATTAAAAGGTGTGAACAATGGTCCTCCATCTTTCTCTCAAAGATAACCGCATCACGACCCTGTACAACAGAAGCAGCTCCTGTGCACATATAGAATACAACCAATGGGAAGAAATACTCCTGTAATGTTTTTTATCTGTGCACCGGTTTACTCTGAAGCAGTAAAGGTCCTGGTGGTGTCTGCTGCCATGGGCTGCCTTAGTGAGAAATTGCCACAAATTAGATGTCAGCACTGGAGCCGATTCACCCTCTGTGAAGCTATAGTGAAGCTACTCACACGAGAAATGATCAGGCAAATTAGTGCATGCTCTATCGTCAGCAGAACATCATGTTTTTATACTGGAAGACAATTTAACAGACGTAATGACTGATGGAGCCACAAGCTACGTATAGGATGAGTTTAGACTAGCTTAAGGCTGATGAGACCAGCTCTGCTGCTCAGGGTTTACATCATCTTACGCAGCTCAGAAAAATATGACAGCCTGATTTAATGTTTACAATATAGACTTCACTGTCTTAAAAGTGGTGATAAACTTGCTGTTTGCCTACCACTTCAGCTGGATGAAGGCCAGTTGCAGCTCAGTGATACTAGAAATTCTCAAAAGTCTAAATAACTGATGCACTTCTTGTGCATGTGTCTCTAGATTTAATAGATGTTAATTATATGTTTAATAAATACAAGCCCAAGAACAGCTACATTAAAAATTATGTAGATTATATGAATTAATTCTTATTTTCAAATGTTTCTCAAATAAACTAAAATAAGGAAGATTCTCATGTAGCGAAATTGGCTCCTTAAAGTACAATAATTTTGTTTTTTTAAAGCAAGGTGTATTTTGAAAATTTCTCTCTTCAATTTAATTTACAAAACAAAAAACAATCAGTTTAACAAATATTTAAAAAATATAAAAAAATGACCTGCTAACTTTTGTGTTGCCATGTGGGTCTCTATAAACACTCAAAATGTAAAATAAAACCTGTCTATCAATTGTCTGTAAGTCTTTGGTTTTAGGAATTATGTGCCTAAAACTAGCTGTTTCAAAAAGTCCCCATTTGTGATGTCACAAACAGGTAAATTAGCATAAAACCACCTTTCACGTGCAAGCAAGTGCTGTTGAACTCGATGCAATCTGCTGGGTTCCTTATATAGGAAACTGTTTTACTGATTGGCTTAATGAACTGAACTGTATGTTTACTTTGTGAAGTACCTTGAGACGACTCCTGTCGTGATTTGGCGCTATATAAATAAACTGAATTGAATCGAATTGTTGCTGGAGGAGCAGCAGCTCTACTCCTAGCCCCTCCCAGATATCAAAGCTTTTCCACTTATAACATCCTGAGTGGGGAATGGGTGGGTGAGGCCAGCTCCAGCTTGTTTTCTAAAAGTGGCTGCGCCCTGAAATGGCTCATTGTGGAAGGTCCTGAAATTGTTTTTGAATAAAACAGCTGAAATTGTTAAAAACACATTTTCTGTTGTAAATATGGAAATGTTGTAAATATCACAGTAAATGTTTGGAAAATATTTAACAATGTGTTTATGTGAAAATAATTACATTTATTTGTTAAAGCAAAAAATAGAGGTGATAAAGACTGAAAAACACTGTAATACTTACAACGGAACAATTTTGACAAAATGGCATTCAAATATTGTAAAAACTATATTTTTGCCAGTTCTGTTTGAAAACACAAAAACAGAGATCTAAGTCACTTTACAAGTTTAAACTGTACTTTTAAAGGTAATGCATTCAATGTTTCTGAATTTCAGGAAAGAACCGCCCTCTCCACGTTTTGAAAAATGCGCATGCGCAACACTGGAGAGTTAGGATATAGACGTAGATAACTTCTTCTAGCAGTAATCTGAAATGTATTTCTCCAAATAGCATGCCAAACTTTAGCTTACCTGTCGAGCACAAAACCAGCGACAGCAGCGTCTGTGGGGAGCCCAACGGTTAAATCTTTTATGTTTTATTCGTTGTTTTTTTTCTAACTTGTATTTATAATCATCTTTCGTTTGTTTTATCATTTTTATAATTTTATGACTTTCTGTTTTCTGATTTTTAATGATTTTATGATATTTTGTTGTTTTGTTTTAAAGCCACAATGTGTAATATTTTTACCTGTTTACTACCAAATTCTGTGTATCCAGTGCACAAACTTGTCCCTTTTCATTAATATTTCTCACCAACATCAATTCTAAATATTCCTCTCAGCTTCAAATTTTACATTTTTAATACATAAATTGTGGTCAACGCTCCATGGTCATCCTCCATCTTGAAATACGGTAGCTATTTAGGGACATGTGAGCTCTGACTTACGCGTTTGCACTATGACTGTAACCTGAAAGAAACAGCAGAGGGCAGCAGAGCGCCGTGGAAGCATGGCGTCTGACAATGCAACTAAGAAGAGACGAGACTAGCTGTTACACTGTTGCTGGACTTTGTTAGTTTGAATAACAAACAATGAAATCAAAAGACACATCAAATATGTCAGGTCTTATTGATTTCCAACACTCAGCAGCCGCATATGATGAGAACCCCGCCCGCAACAGCTAGACACCAGCCTCCAAGTGTGGTTTATGACTCACCTCAGCTGATCATTTCTTCATAATAAAGCTCCCAATCCGGTCCCAACGTATCAGTTCCAAAGTCCTTCTTCAAGAAAGCTCCTTCTATTAAAGTCTCNTTGGCTCCTTAAAGTACAATAATTTTGTTTTTTTAAAGCAAGGTGTATTTTGAAAATTTCTCTCTTCAATTTAATTTACAAAACAAAAAACAATCAGTTTAACAAATATTTAAAAAATATAAAAAAATGACCTGCTAACTTTTGTGTTGCCATGTGGGTCTCTATAAACACTCAAAATGTAAAATAAAACCTGTCTATCAATTGTCTGTAAGTCTTTGGTTTTAGGAATTATGTGCCTAAAACTAGCTGTTTCAAAAAGTCCCCATTTGTGATGTCACAAACAGGTAAATTAGCATAAAACCACCTTTCACGTGCAAGCAAGTGCTGTTGAACTCGATGCAATCTGCTGGGTTCCTTATATAGGAAACTTTTTTACTGATTGGCTTAATGAACTGAACTGTATTGGAATGTTTACTTTGTGAAGTACCTTGAGACGACTCTTGTCGTGATTTGGCGCTATATAAATAAACTGAATTGAATTGAATTGTTGCTGGAGGAGCAGCAGCTCTACTCCTAGCCCCTCCCAGATATCAAAGCTTTTCCACTTATAACATCCTGAGTGGGGAATGGGTGGGTGAGGCCAGCTCCAGCTTGTTTTCTAAAAGTGACTACGCCCTGAAATGGCTCATTGTGGAAGGTCCTGAAATTGTTTTTGAATAAAACAGCTGAAATTGTTAAAAACACATATTTTCTGTTGTAAATATGGAAATGTTGTAAATATCACAGTAAATGTTTGGAAAATATTTAACAATGTGTTTATGTGAAAATAATTACATTTATTTGTTAAAGCAAAAAATAGAGGTGATAAAGACTGAAAAACACTGTAATACTTATAACGGAACAATTTTGACAAAATGACATTCAAATATTGTAACAACTATATTTTTGCCAGTTCTGTTTGAAAACACAAAAACAGAGATCTAAGTCACTTTACAAGTTTAAACTGTACTTTTAAAGGTAATGCATTCAATGTTTCTGAATTTCAGGAAAGAACCGCCCTCTCCACGTTTTGAAAAATGCGCATGCGCAACACTGGAAAGTTAGAATATAGTCGTAGATAACTTCTTCTAGCAGTAATCTGAAATGTATTTCTCCAAATAGCATGCCAAACTTTAGCTTACCTGTCGAGCACAAAACCAGCGACAGCAGCGTCTGTGGGGAGCCCAACGGTTAAATCTTTTATGTTTTATTCGTTTGTTTTTTTTCTAACTTGTATTTATAATCATCTTTCATTTGTTTTATCATTTTTATAATTTTATGACTTTCTGTTTTCTGATTTTTAATGATTTTATGATATTCTGTTGTTTTGTTTTAAGATCATTTTATGATGACTTTATCTTTTGTTTTGTTGATCTTTGTGAAGCACTTTGTGATTCTTTTTCTATGATAAGTGCTATACAAATAAAATTTACTTACTTACTTACTTACTCTTTCAGCACACGCCATCGTTGAAAAGAGTCTCTTAAAAAAACTCTGGTCGTATTTCTCACTTCTGAGGCCTTTCTCTTCTTATCATAGATTTCGAAGACACTTTTTCTCATGCGACTCTCAGCCATTTTCAAAAGAACCCGGTGAGAACGGAGAGGTAGAATGAATGGATGAAGCGTATCGCTCTGCACAGAGTGCACATGTGCAGGAAGTGAAAACTAACCCAGGAGCAAGCACGTACGACAGCCTTGCGTTAGCTTCACCAGAATGATTGACAGTTCTGTGAACCAATGGTTTAGATGATCTACCTGGATGTAAAGAACGTCCGCAATACCTTTAACACAATTGATTAAATTATGCCATATCTTGTACTAGAAATATTTACAGTAAAATTTTTATTTTTTATTATTGTATCATAAG
>SSNS01000016.1:3823054-3879702 GCA_006937985.1 Aphyosemion australe | reverse complement strand
GGTGCGCGCGCATCGTCTTGTCGGGGGATGGGGAGGGGGGGCTACGTGTGGCATTATGCATTAAGACTGAACACTCATTAAAAAATGTTTTTTACCTGCTTGAGTAGTTATATGCTTTGTGTGGGTTAGGCTACAGAGACTGGAAATAAATCAATCTCATGCTTTTTTATAAAAAAACGAACCAGATAGCTGGAGTGAACGCTGGAGTTGTTGCCTTTTTGAGTGGGCCACCGTAGCTGCAATACTTACTCGAAACTGCATGGCGCTAAAGAGTCGCAGTTTTTACCATGATTTCTATGAATATCACTGATAGGGCCTTTAAGATCATTTTATGATGACTATCTTTTGTTTTGTTGATCTTTGTGAAGCACTTTGTGATTCTTTTTCTATGATAAGTGCTATACAAATAAAATTTACTTACTTACTTACTTACTCTTTCAGCACACGCCATCGTTGAAAAGAGTCTCTTAAAAAAACTCTGGTCGTATTTCTCACTTCTGAGGCCTTTCTCTTCTTATCATAGATTTCGAAGACACTTTTTCTCTTGCGACTCTCAGCCATTTTCAAAAGAACCCGGTGAGAACGGAGAGGTAGAATGAATGGATGAAGCGTATCGCTCTGCACAGAGTGCGCATGTGCAGGAAGTGAAAACTAACCCAGGAGCGAGCACGTACGGCAGCCTTGCGTTAGCTTCACCAGAATGACTGACAGTTCTGTGAACCAATGGTTTAGATGATCCACCTGGAAGTAAAGAACGTCCGCAATACCTTTAACACAATTGATTAAATTATGCCATTTCTTGTACTAGAATTATTTACAGTAAAATTTTTATTTTTTATTATTGTATCATAAGTCTGAGAAGTTATTAGGGATGTGAATCTTACAACAACTCACGATTCGATTCGATTCCGATTCTTGGGGTGCCGATTCGATTCAGAATCGATTTTCGATTCTCGATTCAAATCGATTCACAATCAAAATTAACAAAGAGTGTCAGGTCCAGGTCTAACTACTTTCTTCTGCAAGTTAGAAAAAGCTATGGGAAATTGTTATTTTACTTAAAAGAAAACTGGTTATGTTTAAAGCCACAATGTGTAATATTTTTACCTGTTTACTACCAAATTCTGTGTATCCAGTGCACAAACTTGTCCCTTTTCATTAATATTTCTCACCAACATCAATTCTAAATATTCCTCTCAGCTTCAAATTTTACATTTTTAATACATAAATTGTGGTCAACGCTCCATGGTCATCCTCCATCTTGAAATACGGTAGCTATTTAGGGACATGTGAGCTCTGACTTACGCGTTTGCACTATGACTGTAACCTGAAAGAAACAGCAGAGGGCAGCAGAGCGCCGTGGAAGCATGGCGTCTGACAATGCAACTAAGAAGAGACGAGACTAGCTGTTACACTGTTGCTGGACTTTGTTAGTTTGAATAACAAACAATGAAATCAAAAGACACATCAAATATGTCAGGTCTTATTGATTTCCAACACTCAGCAGCCGCATATGATGAGAACCCCGCCCGCAACAGCTAGACACCAGCCTCCAAGTGTGGTTTATGACTCACCTCAGCTGATCATTTCTTCATAATAAAGCTCCCAATCCGGTCCCAACGTATCAGTTCCAAAGTCCTTCTTCAAGAAAGCTCCTTCTATTAAAGTCTCCTCTCTTACCGCAGCCTGCCGTGTCTCTCCCAACGGTGGTCCGCTAGCCGGTAGCCATGTTAGCATTAGTTACCGGTACTTTATTTCCACAGCGTGTCCCCGGCTCCAGCCAAACCTCATCGGCTATCCGATCGCTAAACAGCCAGTGGTTGATGTTAGCTCCATCTCGATCCTCNGGGGGGGCTACGTGTGGCATTATGCATTAAGACTGAACACTCATTAAAAAATGTTTTTTACCTGCTTGAGTAGTTATATGCTTTGTGTGGGTTAGGCTACAGAGACTGGAAATAAATCAATCTCATGCTTTTTATAAAAAAACAAACCAGATAGCTGGAGTGAACGCTGGAGTTGTTGCCTTTTTGAGTGGGCCACCGTAGCTGCAATACTTACTCGAAACTGCATGGCGCTAAAGAGTCGCAGTTTTTACCATGATTTCTATGAATATCACTGATAGGGCCTTTAAGAAAATGCAAATTTACAAGGTAAAATAAAGTGATTCTAAAACTGTAAACAGAGGCAATCTTTTGATGAAAAGGCAACATTTATTGTTGCTTATACCTTGTAAAATTTAACAAATCTTTACAGTTACCTAATAGTAGCTTTGAAAGTAATGCAGTCAAATACTTTTCAAGTATGTGTGGCAACAAAGTTTAACATTATGAAGACTAACAGGCACTAATTAGGCTATGTTCACACTGCAGGCAAAAGCACATCAAATCTGCATGTTGACCTGCCTGTGACCCTTATCTGACTTTTTTGTGACAGTCTGAACAGCACAGATCCGATTTTTCCTAATCCGATCCAGGTCGTTTCAATATGTACTGATTGCGACACATATGTGCATTTTTTGAAAGCGACTGCAGTCTGAACGGTCATGTCACATTAAATCCACCTCCTACGTCACTGCTCAGCGGAGGTGAGCGTCGTGTCAGGACTTTACTGAGGAGGACTTTAACTTAATACCAAAACATTTTCAGGGAATACTAACTCGGGAAGACGGCGGGAATAAGGAGTAAAATAGTTTTTAAAATAGTTTCCAGCCCAAAACGAGAGACTCAGGTGTGATCCTATGGCTGAACTGTCAATGAAGGCTTTCACATCACAACTCCACCTCTCCTGGTTCTGACTGTGACTTCTTGTCTTCTGCGCATGCGGGTCGCTTTAGGGCCGTGAAGCGTTCACACTGGAGAGTGTTTGATGTCGCATTTCAGTTATAATGTGAACAGCCACCAAAAAAATCGGATTTACTCAAAAAATCGGAATTGAGCATCAAGACCTGCAGTGTGAACGTAGCCTAAGTCTTAACAAGCATCAATAACGCACGGTGCACTCTGCATGAAACAACAGTCAAACTAAACAGGATAACACCATTTAAACATTATAAAACATAATGCAACTTACTTCTTGACTCATAAAACGCACACAGGATAATAATAAAGGTAAGTCTCTGTCGTATTTCAGCAGATTGCAGCGTAGGAGCACACAGCAGAGCAACTACAGCTAGCGCTGGTGCGCCAGCGATGATGCGTTCAGGGACGCTCGGAAATACGGCAGTTTACATAAAGACTTTCAGACAGAATCGATTCTGAACCTTTATGAATCGATTCTGAATCTTTATAAGTAAGAATCACGATTCGAATTCGAATCGATTTTTTCAGGCACCTCTAGAAGTTATCATGTGCTGCTGGGATCCTGAGGGAGTCAGAGTGTTTTCCATTGGTCAACATTATCATCATGACACAGAAAATAAAAAAGCATATTTATCTGTTTTCAAATGTCAAATGGATAGCTCGACTAGTAAGGCACCTGACGACACACGGAAGGCGACATCGCCTCTCCTCCATTCATTTTAAATGAGACAAGTGCGACAAAGTGATAATCACGGGTCTCCCTCCTGCTAAGCGAAACGTGAAAACGTGCATGTGAAATTTTGCGCTCGTGCATGTGTCGTACAAACGTGAGACAGTGACGCGATCCCAGAAAGTAAAAAAATTAAAACTTTTCATCGCTGTCGCTCGGACAAGGACCAATCAGCGGAGGTTTCATTGACTGACCAATGAGCGGACAGGATGCTTCTCAGCACATCTCCGGGCAAACATGGAGGAAAAGTTAAGACTTGCCATGTCAGATGTCCCAGAGCTTTACAAGACTTCACTTAACTCTAGCAAAACCTTGTGAGACTTCATATCTACCGCTTTTATAACTCTGAACTGTTTTAATAACCCAAAATTCCCTCCAATCTGACGGCCAATCAAAACAACTATTCACCCTGGAACAGAAGTGTTGCTGGCTTTTGCCGCTGGCCGCTGCAGCATCTCGCCTCCCATGTGTCAGGTTATCAAAGCGATAACGATGAGTTTTGCTGATCGCGGTCATTTGACACCTCCCGTGTGTAGAGCCCATAACACGCAGGGGACCCGGGTTTGAATCCGGGCTGGAGCAACTAGACCCAGTTTGGGTCCTTAGGCAAGACCCTTGGTGCTGCTGCCTACCTCATACCAAGATGAGAAAAACCGAAATGTACGAGATGTCAGTTCAGACGTCCCCCAGTCAAACAATGTCTGAAACAGGAAAGAATTTTTTTATAAACAACACTGCTATCCAGAATTAACTAATACTTTTTGTAGACATAACAGATTTTTCAGGTGATTTCAGTCACTCTAAATGAATTTACTCAATTTTTCAGTATAGGTATTTACTGTGCAGCTGTAAAATTTACAGGAAGACTCGTAACCACAGCTGCCAGGGATTTCCTGTAAAAACTACATTTCTTTTACAGTGTACACCACTGGACTGTTTAAACTTAAGAAAAAGTCATAATTTGTCTCCCTTAAAGCCTCATCTTTTGCATGAGTGTCCAAAGAGGCTGAGAAGGAAAACGTACTCTAAGATTTGTAGTTTGATTTTTGGACTGTGATAATCCAACACACAACTGTTGTCATGTATAATAGACTTCTACTCTAAATTTAGAGTCGCTGTTATTCCATTTTTATGTTCTCAGATGAGTATAAAAGGATGCATGATGCATGCAACACGAGATATGTACTGTAGTTGCTATAGGCCCACAAAACCATTATGGCTCTGTAAAAATTAAATAAATAAAGAAACAGTTAAACATACTATAAATATGTAAGTAGCAAATGATAAATCATTCATTTTCCTTCACCTTCCTCATATGTTACAGAATTGTTTTATCTTCATCCTCTAGTTCTACAAAAGAAATACGCTATAGTGTGGTTAGAGAACATGGTACAGTCACCAGAAATGTTCATTTTAATAGCGATAGAGGACAGAAAACCCTTGTCTTGGGATTGCTGGTTGGGTTGGCAGGAACCCAGATCTGAGATAAGAGTTAGAGAAGAAGCAAGCCAGACAAAATGGTCGTATATTGATGGAAAACTGCCCAGAAAGTCTTTTTTCAGGGATTTGAGGTTTGGAGAAAAATGTGCAATGCTTGTTCAAAGCACAAAGAGGTGGTGGCTCTTTCCTGTGAAATAAACACACAGAGCAGTCATAAAACACCAACTGTCTGGAAAGCAGGAGGCTGAAAGTGCTTCAGAAATATTGTGAAATCTGTAACTCACATCCATCCAAAGACCTTGGTCAGCGTTCTCTCTCATAATGTGGGATATAATCTGTCAGCATCTACTTGGTTCCTGTGGATGGGCAGGAAATTTACAAAACACTTGCTGCCTGCTTGATCTCTGGGACATGGAGTCCACGCTGCACTCGTTTGGCATCAGACCAAAAAAGGTACTGCAGTGGCAGAGATCTTCCACCAAAGTGACCACTAATAGATATATGGTTTCAGCTGTCTCTGGGCTGCAGAGAGAAGAGGAAGGCAATTTGAGTCACAGCTTGGTGCCTCCTCAAAAGCACTCCGGTTGGGCTTTTATTCACCAATTGCTTTTGTTTGAGGATAAATGAAAAGCTGTGAGTTTCCTCTGATCCCATGTGCTTGCACACACACAGGCTAGAAGGGGCTTTTGGCCTCTTCAAAAGAATGTTTTCAAGGCGGAGAGTGAATGAGTGGATGTTTTATTTCTGATGTATGAGGAGAGCACGCGGTGTACAGAGGAGGAGGGAATGGATGTGTTTGTATTTTTGTACATAAGTGATTGAAGAGCTGTTTGAGCTGACAGAAATAAAAAGAGGAGAATGATTCAGATGCTCTTTTGGCATCAAAATGCACCGCTTAAGTTTTCCCACAAGCACCTGAGTATAAATATTTATCTTCTGCATCAACAGCTGAATTTTTGTGGTTTTTAAAAAGGAATCTTTTAGAGTTGTAAACAACAGCACAGCATTAAGATTAAATTTCATTAGGACAAACTGACAAACCCATGTGTAGAACAGTGACACTAACACTGACAAGGGAAATGTAATTTATTTTGTAAAATTAATGCAATATACCACACATGATTATATATACACATACATGTACATGTGCTGTACTATATAAATACACAGCTTACCAAAAGGTCATAGCCGTGTCTGAGCTGCTTTCTATGCAAATTAGTAATCATGAAAAAGCAAGGGAGAGACGTTTTGTTCTGAGAAAAGCTAGTTTATTACGTAATAAGCAAGCCACACCTCCTTACATGTGCCAACCCACTTCAGTGTCAGCAATATATAGGAGGATCTTTTGTGATGTGAATGTTTATGTTTTTCGCATTGCATCATGGAATTGTGTGGCAAGAAACTGAGTATTTTGGCTATAATTTGATTGCTTTGCACACTTGGAGGATTTAGAGAAGCAGATGGATCATTATAAGAGCATTGAAGATGAAACATGGCTGGATCTTCCTGCATGACAATGATCCAAAATACACCGCCCGGGCAACGAAGTAGTGGCTACGTAAAAATATTTCATGTTCTGGAGTAGCCTAGACTGTCTCCAGACCCCGGACCAGTCCAAACACACTCAATCTAATAGAAACATTGGCCCAAGAACTGTTCCAATCCTAAGTTTGTATCATGGCAAGTACATTCAAAGGTCCTGGATGTGTTCTTGCTATAACTGTTGTTCTGAGGACTTGGGCCGGGAAAGGTTTCCCATAATGCATTGCGTTATACCTGGAAAATGACAGAGGAGAATGTTCATAACTGTAGTGTTTTTAAATAAAAAAACTATAAATAATAAAATCTAAATTAATGAATATAAATTTGTTCTTTCAGCATGTACTCTCATTTTTTACTGGATTCTAAATATTTTGAATTTTTTAGCTGTACCTGATGGTTAGTCATCAGTACTTAGTGTTGACGTGAAGTCCTGTCGGTGTGAATTTACTATTTTCACTTTTCAGTTATTGCAGGAAAATTAAATATGCCTGTCAGTTTATGTTCATAGTCAAGTCCATCATCTTATGACAAAATGTGTGTGTGTGTGTGTGTGTGTAGAATTTCTTTTCACAGTGAAACACACACACACTCCTCTCCTGTCTGCCTCTCTGTTCCTTACAGCACACTATTATTGTGCCTCATGAAAGTCAGGAAATTTTCACAATAATAGCAATAAAAACATAATATGGGTTTTTGCTTAAATTAGATTCTTTTTTGTGAGGCTGCTCCTATAGAACGTCCATTATAATGTTGAGTGTAAAGTGGTGGGTGAGCCCTGAAGCCAGAGAGACAGGGATTGCGGTCTTAATGATCCTGTTGAAATTATGGGAATTACTGTAGCACATCTGAAAAACCTCTTGACATTAATTAAACCTCTCTCTGATGAAACTTACTTCAACTTCCACTGTGGATTAAGCCATAAACTTATATGAGCTCTTCCTCTCCTCCGTTTCTTAACCATTGCTGCTTTTGCAGATGGTTAAGAGTCACCCTCCTCTCCTACATCATTCATAATGCATGAGTCATACCATATCAGCTGCTGATCAAAATTCCTACTATTCATGCTCTCTTTCTTCAAGGTCCATTTTTCCTTTATTATTCTTTCATTATTCCTTTTCAAATGGACACACACACACACACACACACACACACACACACACACACACACACACACACACACACACTAGTCTTACATAGGAAGGTTTTACTTTGAGCAAAAGTGTTATTTCCCTAAAGCGTGCTCCAGTTTTCACCTTAGAATTTGCATTTCTCTTAGTTTTTAATGATTTATCAGTCAGAAAAAAATAAAACACTCAAGTTTCTTGAAGTTCCTTAAAATAAATGGAAAAAAACGTTTTCAGTAATTTTCAACATAAACCTTGCAAAAGCTTTACAAATGAACAGAAAATAAAACATTTTTTGTAGCTTTGCTTTCACCTGACTCCCATCATGCCTTAAGGAGTCAGTGGACCAGAAGTGATGCTGTCAGATTGTCAGACTCAGTCCAAACTGCTTATCCACTTGTTTTATTATAGTTTGTAGCAGCTGTTAAACAGAGTAGTATCTCATTTAACCACACCACCCAAGAGCTGCTGGAGTCATAAATGACCAAGCAGAAAAATGGCAATGGATGGACGAGTGGAGAAAGGGGATCTCTAAAAGCTAGTGAAAGTGTGTATCTGTGTGTATGTGCGAGCTATACAGTGATGTGAATAATAACTCTTTTTATTCACCAGTGGCCCTGAATGTCTGAGAAGTCACAGCAAATCCTTACTTTTGCAGACAAAGCAAAATGCCGAAAGGGGGAAGAAATGAGTTTTATTTTAAAGCTTTGTCTCATTCAACAGATTACATTCCTCTCCATCATAGATGGCTGCTCACAGCCTGAGCGTCTGGCTGCACTGCCAATATGTGGTGGCTGTCTCCTAATTTTAAAGCTTCACTTGTAATGCAGCGTTGTTGCACACACAATTTATTCCAACACTTGGTTTGTGCGTACCAGAAAAACATACCAGAGGTTCCACATTAGATCCAGATTTTTATGTAGTCACAGCTCAGCTTCAAAACAAGCTTTTGACAACTCCACATCTTTTTTTTTTATGCTACATGTTTTTTTCTGAATGTGTGTTGCTCAGAGCCGGCACTAATTAGGATGTCTTGGAGGGTTATTTATACTTCCAAGCATTCCAGTAATTGATTTATTTATATACATGCATATTTTGTTCCCCCTGCAGTTAAGGAACAATTATGGAAGAAAATATTAGAAAATTCAGGCCCCACTAAGATCTGTCAGAGCAGCAGCGGAGTGCTTTGAGATGTAGCTCTACTTTTTTATACGCAGTAGCAGAAGAAAGGCAACAAATTTAAAAGTGTTAATTTTGGGGTGTTGGTCCAATTTAACACTAAGAATAGTTCATTTAACACTAAGAATAGTAACACTAAAAGAGTTGATATGTAACACTGACATGAGAGTTAAACCCATGTGTTAAAAAGGAGTGTTTTCTAATCAACTCTGTAGGAGTCATTTTGGACAAAATAACTCCTCAAAAGCTAACTCTGAACTTCCACAGCGGCTATAACACCTGCAGAGTTAATTCGCAGACTCCACCCCTTTATTGTAAAAGTTTGACTGGTAGTGACCGATTGGCTACAGAGAGCTGCAGGAGCCAGTGTTAAAATAAACTCCAGAAGAGTTGGTTTTTGACACTAAATCAGAGTTAAAGTACCAACTCTCTAAAAAGAGTTAAATTAACTCTTTCTGGTGTGGACCCATACAGACACTTTAAAAGTGTTGAAATCAACTCTGACAGTGTTAATTTGAGCATGCTGAATTTGCTGTGTAGATTTATTACTAGTTAGCATTAATCTTTTTTTATTATTCATAAAGATGCGATAAAATTCTCATGTCGCACAAAATCCCTCTTACATGAAGCGACCTCAACAGCTCTATTCTTGGCATTTTCAATACCTTTTCAATAGCCATTTCAGGGTTCTGTCACTTTAAGAAAACAAGCCCACCCACCCCTTGATTGGCTGTTATGTGATTAGGGGCTTGGATATTTGGGACGGGCTTAGAGAAGAGGAGCTCCTTCTCCAATTTTCCCAATTGTGATGAAGGGCTGGGTGATAAAATAATAGCAATATTTATTTTGAAATAACATTTCCTAGATAGACATATGAGATCATTGGTATAAAGAAGAAGAAATAAGAAATTATATTTTATATTGCGCCTCTCAAGATAAAAATCACGAGGAGCTTCAGAACAAAAAAAAAATTATATATATATATATATATATATATATATATTTATATAAAAAAAGATTTAAAATATTGTAATTTTAAAAATGGGGATCCCGGGAAAGACATAATTGGTAGAAACAGCAACAAGAAGAGAAGGTAGTCAGGAAGAATCAACCAAAGGTCACACAAAAGCCAGTCTGAACAGGTGAGTTTTCAGCTGAGGAACAGTAATGGGCCCAGAACAGAACCTTGTGGGACACCATGGGCGAGGAAGGTGGAGGAAGACCGAAACTTGGAGACAGCCACAGAGAAGGAATGCTCCAGGGCAGTTCCTGAAAGGCCTACCCAGTCTCTCAGCCTATCCAGTAGCAGGTGATGGTCAACAGTGTTTAAAAGCTGCAGTCAGGTCCTGCAGAACCAGAGCAGAACAGTCCCCTGCATCACTGAGTCAGAAGGTCATTAGAGACCCAAAGAAGAGCTGTTTCAGTAGAATGAGCTCTACGAAAACCTGACTGGAAACCACCATAGATGTTATGTTCATCAAGAACACGAAGAACCAATTGTATTAGAGAACATTGGTAATTGACAAAAATAGTGATTTGTTTTAAATCGCGAAATGTGTGTGTGTGTGTGTGTGTGTGTATACAGTTGTGACAATATGTTTACACACCCTGGTGAATTTTCTTTTTTTTTTTTGGCCATTTCTCAGAGAATATGAATGAAAACACAAACATTTTTGTCACTCATGGTCAGTGATGTTGTAAGGCCATTTATTGTGGAAAAATATGTGTGAACTCATTTAACAAAATAAAATACCAACATGACCCTGTCAAAAAGTTTACATACCCCAGTTCCTAATAGCATGTATTGCCTCCTTTAGCATCAATGACAGGTTGGAGTCTTTAGTGGTAGTTGTAGAGAAGGTTCTGGATGTAATCTAATTGTAAAGCAGCCCATTCTTCTTGGCAAAAAGCCTCCAGTTCCTGTAAATTATTGGGCCATCTGTCATGAACAGAGCATTTGAGCTCTCCCCACTGTGGTTCAATGATATTGAGGTCAGGAGACTGAGATGGCCACTCCAGAACCTTCACTTTATTCTGCTGGAGCCAGTGGCAGGTCCACTTGGCTTTTTGGATCATTGTCTCATTGGAACATCCAAGTGCGATCCATGTGCATCTTTCAAGCTGATGAGCGCAAATTCTCCTCCAGAATTTTTTGATAAGCTGTTGCATTCATCTAACCATCAATTTTGACCAGGTTGCCAGTGCCTTGGTAATTCACACACATCCCCAAAACATCAGCAAACCACCTCCCTATTTCACAGTAGGAATCATAGGCCTTGTTGACTCCTCTCCAAACTGCACATTTATGGTTGTTTCCAAAAGGGTTCAACTTTGGTCTCATCATTCCAAGTGATTTTGTTCCAGAAATGTTGAGGCTTGTCTCTGTGCTGTTTGGCATATTGTAAGCGCGATGCTTTGTGGAATTTGTGCAGTAATGGCTTTCTTCTGTCAACTCGACCTTGTAGCCCATTTTTCTTCAATTGCATCCTTATTGTGCTTCTTGGAGCAGCCACGTCACTTTCTTTGAGGTAGTCTTGAATGTCAGCAGAAGTTATTTGAAGATTTTTCTGCAAATTGTTGCAGAAATTTTTGTTGGTCTACCTGACCGTTGTATGGTTTCAACAGAACCCCTAATTTTCCACTTCTTTATCAGAGTTCTAACACTGCTGATTGGCATTATCAGTATCTTTTTATATATCTTTTTATGTCCCTTTCCTGTTTTATAGAGTTCAATCACCCTTTCTCCTAGATCTTGTGAAAATTCTTTTGCTTTCCCAATGACTCAGAAACTGGAAACGTCAATGCAGCTCTGGATGGAAGATGCAAGGTTTTGTCAGGAGTCCAAAAACTCACACACCTTTTATAATCACATCACAGGTGAGGATGGTTACCTTTAGCAGCCATTCAAACCCATTTATGTCAAGTTGTGTCCAAGTTTCAGGCCAAAATCAATGGGTGTTTCTCAATCTCAAGGAACCTCGCCTTGCCTTGCCTTAGCAAGGCAGTGCCTTGGCAGGTCAGATGCCTTGCTTACGAGGACACTGTCCTTCCTTGGTCAAAGATAACGGTTAAATGAAACAGACTTGCCCCATGTGACCGCGGCCGGCCAGAGCCCGCCCCCTGCTTACGCGGTCTGTTTACGTCCCGCCCATCATAGTAATTTTAATTTTCAATATAGATGTATATCGAGCCTTTTACTTTGTTAATTGTGTATATTTTGGTTAAATCACATGTGTAAGTGAGTTAGTACCTGCTAGCCACCGAAGCTGCAACTACTAAGCAACTAACCAACCATAAATAACTGCTTTGGATCTAAATAAAAATTTTACATATAAGCCCATTAGCTACAATTATTTGACTTACATTTAAACTGGAAATTTGCCCTCGAAGTAGCTGCTGCCGGCTCCTGATCACATCTGTTTGAAAATACCGTGCTGCAATCTGGGAAATTTTTGACCAAGAGAAGGCACCAAGGCACCTCTCATGTATCCTTGCTCAATTAGCTAAACGGCTAACAAACAGAGGACAGATGCCTTGGAAGCACATGAACATTGGAACCAATTGGAACTCCTGATGATATATCTCCTAGGCAACCGGGGCGGGACCAAGGCATCAAGGCGAGGTTCCTTGAGATCCCAATGGGATGTGTAAACTTTTCAAAAGGGTCGTTTTGGAATTTTATCTTGTTATAGTGATTTGAAAAGTGTTCACACATTTTTTTCCACAATAAATGTCTTCACAACATTACTGACCATGGGTGGAAAAAAGGTTTTAGTGTTTTCATTCATATCCACCAGGGTGTGTAAACTTATTGGCACAACTGTAGGACTGGATTGATTTAGAGACCTTTTTTTCATTTAATTATTGAAATAGTTTGAAAACTGCATTTTGTGTTTACTCAGATCTCTGTCTGATATTAAAATAGACAAAAGCAGAAGAAAGGCAAATACTACAGTACTGTATTGCAGCAGCACCTTGTAATGCAGTTCACATTTTCTTTGTAGAAATGTACCAGGTCCCATTTTTGCTAAAGAACAAATGCCTATAATACTTGGGCATTTCAGTAGCAATCTTCAATTCTGCCCTTTAGTTATAATTTCAGGAGTATTTTATCCTATACTGTCTAAAAAATGATAAAGTATGAACACAGGCCACCAAAAATACATAAAAACACACTCAGAAGCTTATATAAACCAATCTGAGTTGACCTGAAATGTAATAAAACATTCTTATTTTTGAATCTCTGTAGGACAGTGGAGGGTCTTGCCAAACACTCTTAGGGTGTAATTAGGCTCCATGTCTGAGTCAGCAACAAAGCTGGCTTTGCCATCAACCGATTTTAGCACTTTTTCTTGGCTGGCTCTCACCCTCTGCTGCTCTCCTCTTTTTCTACTCCTTCGGGTGCATGCACACCCTACTTGCTAACATCTGACATACATGTATGGTATTTGTTATGTGCACAAACACATGCTAGTGTGCAGTTATTGAACCTAGTGGACAGTATGTTTTTCTTTTTGTTGGCACCAGCCATAATGACAAGACTCATTCTGCAGAGAAAACAAATCCTCCAGAAAAAACCCAGCTTTGTCAGCACCAGAGACCCCAAATCCCCTTATTTTTGTTGCCTGCTGTGTTCACCTGTTATGTGTTCATATAATGCAGACAGAAAGGATAAAAGCTTATTTCTTCTCAGGCTTTTAACCACTATGGTGGCTTTTGTGTGGAATTCAAGTGGTTTGTGCATTTTTAGGATAACCTCTGTCGTGTGTCAGGGTCGGTCATGCAATCATCGCTCACTCAGCCCAGCTGAACCAGCTGAAGCTTTGATGAAATCACGGTAATGTGTTTTTCTTTTGCTCGGTTTTGTATAAATATCAGAATTGATCATTTGAGTCAGACACTGTTTCATAGCTTTACAATACAAAGATTTTCTTTCTATTTATTGTCCTGTTTGCTCTCTTGATTTTCTGCAAAGAGAAATTATTCAACGCCTCCTCTGCTTTAAGCAAACAGCTACAAAACAACTGAACAAGTGCACCTCAGACAGAGACAAATGACTCTAATCTATGAGTGATTGGACCTGTTTCTGACTTTCCATGCACCACCCTATATCCCCCTCTATCTCCCCCTCTTCCTCTTATTGCCTCCTTCCATACCAAATTGAAATTCAAATCAGCCCCAGTGGTGCAGCAGCAAACATTATTTGTCTGCCAAATCATGTTGTAGACCCTCTAAAGTAAACATCACACAAGATGAGATAAAATTGAAGCATGAGATGAAGTTCATATTAGTTTCAGGAGGTTCTTGTTTAAACATTTAGGTATGATTTTGCTTTATTATCATCCCGTTCCCTGTTGAGATCATAGCTAATGGCTGCGCAAATAGCTTCAGTGAGTGTATGGCAGGTATGCAGTCCAGATCTGAGTAGAAATGTTTTTGTTTTCAAACTTATGTGTTGAAAAGTCATTAACAAACATTTTTTAAGCATACAAACTTGAGACCTGTATTTATTTATTCATTGTTAAAATCTGACTTTATGGTCAGAATAAATGTTAACGTGTTATTTATTATCAAGTTTAAAGCATCCAGGTTGGTTCTGGATTTGGTTTACTCTGAAAGGCATCAAATATTACAAATACATTTTTTACACCTGTAATGATTTAGAAAACATCTCTTTGTCATTTTGATTAATTTTGATTATCTGCTCTTCAAATAATTTTTGCACCACTTAAAGCCATACTATGCAACTTTTTCATGTTTTTAAATCATGTTCTTGAGCCAGGATGTGCTAAAATGACCCTTTACAGGGTTAATGAAATGTCACTCAGACCCCTACAGCCTTCTGTGGCCAGAGGACCGCATTTGCAACTTCAGTGTGCCGGGCTGCCTCCTGCTGGACTTAGAAAAAGGAGCTGACATACCTGGTGCTGCAGTCTGCTTCCAGCATGTTTCCTGCATGTTTTAGATCATGAACACAGCTGATGTGTTTGATTTAGTGATGAACCTCTCCTGTAGGCACTAATGAAGGCTGAGGAGACATTTCAGCAGTTAGATTAAGGTGTTGGAAAGACAAACGCACAGCGAGGAGATAAGTTTTACTTTTGGTTTTGCTAACGAACACTAGGGGGTGCTAAAAACAAGCCAAAACTGCCAAGTGTTCCTTTAATGTCAGCAAAAGGAAGATACATGACAAAATACATGAAAAGTGACATTAATGCACAAAAGCTATTTGTTTTAGGTAAACAGTGTTATCTACCACAATCATACAACTTTTTATACATTAAGGAGACTGAACATTATAGAGTTTATTGAGATTATTAGAGTCATACCAGTTTGTTTTCTGTTAGTTTAAAACTCCTGTTTGCAGCCATGTGCTTCTAAATTATGTACAGAAAGTAGGTTAAAACCTGAAAAGAGGCAATGTTAAAGGAAAAGTTCGCTTTTTTAGACATTAAGTTTTATGTCTTCCTTCACCCACCCAGTGCTCTGTAAACTTTGACCCATTTCACACACACCCCCCTGCTCAGAGATTTTCAGGGGAGAAGTGATTCATAAACGTAGTTCTGGCTAGTTTCGGGGGCGCTTTATCTGCGCCGTTTAGCCTCACAAAAGGATTAGCCTCTGAAAGCATGGCTAATTTACATCTCACAAACAAAGAGAAAAAATTTACAACGTCACATTACAACGGGACTATTTTTTGTCATTCGTATCCCTGCGCCGCTCCCCGCAGCTATAGAACGGGCTCGTGTCTGGCTGCTAATCCTGGCTGTATGAGTGAAACAACAACTTCTAAATTCACTTAAAAGTAGTTTTTCTTAAATATATCGAGCCATGGTGCGTACCTGCAGGTTCCCGGGTTGTAACAATAAGGATGTTACAGGATCACCTTTTCGGTTTNAATGCACAAAAGCTATTTGTTTTAGGTAAACAGTGTTATCTACCACAATCATACAACTTTTTATACATTAAGGAGACTGAACATTATAGAGTTTATTGAGATTATTAGAGTCATACCAGTTTGTTTTCTGTTAGTTTAAAACTCCTGTTTGCAGCCATGTGCTTCTAAATTATGTACAGAAAGTAGGTTAAAACCTGAAAAGAGGCTATGTTAATGAAAACAGTCTATAAATAGAAATGTAAAATTGCATTGGTGCACTGAGGACAGGATATTGAATTGTTATGTGAGTGGTGTGTTATAATGCAGCTTTTATTTAATCTGGAAAACACAGATTAGGTGACAGTAAAAGCAAATGAGAAACACTCATAATGAATATGAGAAATGTTCCTGCAGCTTTTCAGTAGCTGAATGTTCCGAAGAAAAATAAACCATTTTATTTACGTTTTTTGGAACCCCAGTGTCATCCATCCATCCATCCATCCATCCATCCATCTTGATCCAGCTTCTTACTGCCATCCAGCTCATCTAGAGTAACTTCAGGCTCTCCAAAGAGTCCAGGGTCTGCCCTGAGGTCTCTTCCCATTGGAACATGTCTGAAACACCTCCTACAGAAGGCATCCAGAAAAGATCTCCGCCAGATGCTCAAACCACCTCAACTGGCTCATTTGGAGAGGACCGACTGAACTCAGAGCTCCTCACTCTTTCCCTGAGGGTGAGTCCAGCCACTCTGTAAACAAAGCTGATTTTAGATGCTTATATTAGCCATCTTGTTTCATTTTATCCACTTTTCCCAGAGCTCATGAACATAGGTGATGGTTGAAAACATAAACTGGGCGGTAAATTAACTTTTTTTTCCTTTTGAACCACTCTTCAACTCTTCACTCTTCACTTCCTCATCACTTGCTGATGCTGCTCCAGTCCACCCATCCGATTCCATTCTACCCTCACTCATGAACAAGACCCTGAGGTACTCCTCCTCCAACATGGAGCAGTGTCTCATCACCAACCCAAAGTTGGCAATTAACCCTTTTTCATTTAAGGACAAAAGCCTCATCCTTGGAGGTGCTGATCTTAATCCTGCGACTTTGATCTCAAACCATAACAGAGTCCACAGTTGTCCTGACTCAATGAGGAAAACAAGTCCACATCTTCTTCACAAAGTAGTGATGCAATCTAACACTTCCCAGATCAATGATCTTCCACCCTCTGGCAGTGTCTAGAAATTCTGCCTTTAAAAGTTATGATCAAGAAAGATAACAAAGTGCAATACTGGAGGAGTTCAACCAAAAGATGAGTCTGACCCATCATTAGAATTATTACTTGACATCCTGGATTAATATATTCTTTTTTTCCTGTCGGTGAATGACTCTCGTTGCTTTTTATGATATTATTCTGGAAAGCCTTTGATGTTTGTCCTACTAGTGTCATCTCTCTTTAAACAGGAGACAGAGTGATGCTTTAACAGCCACCCTGACTTTATTATGAGACAGCTTTTGGAAAGAGCCCCTCCATCTGTGACAAAGATCAGGTTGCAGGGTGACCTCAATCTCTCACTCATCACGAGAGCCCACCCCCCATTCACATTTAACCTTTCCACACATACACTCATAAAGATGCCCTCCTGCAATATATGCCACAATCTGATTCTCACATCACATCTAACATGTGCACACATAAAGACAAAAGCAGTCTGTATGCATACATTGAAGGCCAGTTTGTAATTATAATAAAACTTAAGGCAATTTCAGTCTTAACTATAGCGGGATTTTAATTATGCACCACTGCAGCAGACTGTTTAATCTTGTCAGCAGCTGTAAACACTTTTTTTCCCACACACACACACATGGACGGTGGATATATGCAGAGAAAACATGCTCTCTGTGTTCTTTTGCACTGCTGTCTGATGTAGAACCAACCAGCTGCTGTCAGGCGCTGCATTTTATTGAGATGGATGGTTGGGAAAAAAAGTGGAGAACCTGCTGTGGAAAGGCATGAGCATTCTGCAACTGGCTGTCTTGCCTTTCTCATGGCAAAGACCTCAGAATGGCAGCTCATCTGTGAGACTTCTCTCCTTTTATTGTGTCTTAGCACTCCCTCTGTGGCGCCATCCTTCTCTCCTGTTGAGCATAAAAGGGCCCAGTTACTTTCTCTGCTTTCGGTTTTGGACTTTTTTCTCGCTCTCTCCGTTAGACAAGTTCAAACATAAAGCAGTGACCCACACACGGGTTGCAGCTTTCCTGACAGCATTAGAGAATAAATAAGGTAGTTGGGCACTGGGTTTACTGAGCATGAGGAGGACACAAATGGGAAAGAATCAGATTTCAAGCAGAGCAGGTTTTATGGTTGAATGGGATAAAAGGCGTGATGTGAAAAGATTTACAGCAGTTTGCTCCGAAATCTTAGAATTAATGATGTTGAAGTAATAAAACTCTAGAGATTCCCATCATTGTGACAATATTAGAGTTTTTCTCCTCTTTCTGTGTGCTTTTGCTGACACAAGCCAGGAAAACTCTGCACTGCATAATCACACTCATTTGGTGCGATGCATACTTTGAAGTGGGAGGAACTATGAGCCAATGGGGAATGCAACCAAAGGCATTTTTCCATCTTTGTGTTTTTCTGGCGTATTATCCTTGCAGCATCTCCAGAGGTTCCTCAAGACTTCAGCTTTCCCCCCCAAACAGTCTTTGTTTGTAAATGTAGCTGCAGCGTTTCATGATGTGTTTGAGATGGAGATGAGGACAAATGGAAATATTTCTATTAAAATATGTACAGATCTGCAAGGTTCGTGGCCTTTTATAATGAATCTTTGTTCTTTTAAATTCAAAACACTCTCCATCATTTCATCAGCCTGTCTTCTTCCTCTCAGCTGCTAATCAAAACCTCTTCATCCCCTCTCATCTGTGGCTCTGCATTTTCACTGCTGATGAATTCTCTGCTGCAACAAAAGGCTTGTTTACACTTCGCTCAGCATCTGGTTTCTTTAATGCAACTTTAATTTCAGACACCCACTTCTGAGAAGCCCTCGTCAGCGCTGTCTGATAAAGTCCTACAAAATATTGATTTTCAAACTCTGTATAAGCCTTTGCTGCATGATTAATGATTCATTTAAGAGAACATTCTCAATAAAACTCCTTTATAGTGAGATGACAGCTGTCGCTGGATTATTTATTAGATGGATTACAATTCATTCCCATGTGTGTTCTCCACTGCAAAAAAGTATCAAATATGAAGTCGTTTTTCTTTTCTTAGCTTTTAGGAAATGCAGATAAAAAGAAACAAAAACAATAAATATGCACAAAACGGTGAGGTAAATTTTAGTTTACCCTTTAAAAATGTCCTGATAACTTCGTCATTTATTTACATTTGTCACCCTGAACATACATTAAAAGCTAAAAAAAAAACATTCCAAATCTTCATGATACATTTTATCAATTCAAAATTCCTTGACCTGATTTTTTTGTGTGTTTAATAGAAATCCTTTTTGTATTTTTTGGGCTATGTTCAAGATTTTCTCTTTGCAAAACAATAACACTTTACAAATATCTTCCATAAGGGCAGGATTCCATTTCTTCTGGAACTAATCTGCATCTCCACATATGTCCTCCAGTCAAATCGAGAGCTCCGTTTTGTATTCTGTGCCGTTCTCGGCTCTTCTTGATAATCATACACTTTTTTCTCTGCATCAGAGGGCGGTTTGGTGTTTTTGTTGCTGGATCTTCTTTTGCACTTACAGCGGTGTTTGATCTGCTGGGTGGCCTGCATGTACACTGCTCCTCCTCTCCCCTGAAAGTCAAGAACACACTGAAATGAATAATTAAAGAGCTGGTGGAGGAGACAGATTATTCTCTTTTACAGAATCCGACATCTCACCAGTGTTAGCCGGTTCCTCTGAGTGCTAAAGCGTTACTGAATCTGTTTTCTGCACTCATCTCTCTGAAGTTTTTCTTCTCATTTTGTCCAGAGTTTGGCTTAATTCCTCGTTGCAACAACAGTCTCAAGAAATTAGGATTCCACCCCCTCACCTCACCCGTCCCCCTGTTGTCCTTTACTGGCACTGGGAAAAGGTCAGACAGAGTCTCCTAGTGATATGAAATGTTGTGATTGCAGATTGGACAATTGTGTCCTTAAGGAAATTGAATTGACCAGTGGGTTATGTCTCCATATTGGGAGTTCAGTGACCTCCTTCGACTCGTTCTTATCAACTGAGCCCCAGATTGAGCTGGCCAGCTCTCACTGCGGTGATGTTTGAATACTTTCAGTTTTTCCCTTAGAGGACTTTTTATACACTAGGACTGGAGAAGAGCTACTTTTGTGTCTCACTGTTTTTCACTACTTAGAATTCCATTTTCCTTTCAAATTCCACTTCTCGCGCCCTTTCACCTGACTGTCGGTCTCTTCATCTGCTGCCTCTGCTCTCTCATCGTCTGCTTACCCAGCCCTCTCGCTCCACTTCCTCTCGTTTGCCCACAGCTCTTTTTTGTTCTTTTCCGTTGCTCGTTCTTCATCTTTTTCCCTTCGTTTCTCCTGTTCTCGATTGTAAACACAAAGCACATAATTGCTCCCCGTGGCCCTTCGATTTCCAAGTAATTGCCATAATGATGCTAGCTGGTTTGCTAATGTCCCCCTGTTTGAGTGTTTGCCCAAGGTTACTTTGAGTACAAATAAAAGGAGGCACGTAAAACAAACAATCCAATTGTTCCCACTCATTTCTCGAGAGGAATCCTTCATATCACCTGCTCTTTTCTTTGTCGAGATGATTGGAAGGAAGTTATTTTTATATTAAAGAACGGTAACAAAACACTATTTGTGTCACTTTGTGTGTGCCTCCCAGAAGAAACAAACTACATCCTGGTTTTTTCTTTCATTATCTTTCTGCCTACCGTTGAGACCTGTTTTCCTCTTGAGTGTGTGTCACATACAGTACGCCGGGTGTAACCCACACACAGTCGATCTGTCTGCCGCTATCTCCAGGATATTTGGTGCTTTGACAGAGCGTCTCCTCGGAGACTGCAGCACTGAGCTGCTGCGTGACATCACCTGTTGCCCTGCACTGCAAAACTCAATCATAACGTGTTGGTGTGATGCTTCAGAGAGGCTGCGACAGCAGGGCAGCAGGATGATATAAAGATCCTGGCTCCCCTGTGTGTCGGAGCTGCTTTGGTGATGGATGACCCTGTGACTGCAGAGTGGGGTGGCCTGCCACAGGGGGAGGGGCTTCCATCATGCACCAGACCCCCCCTTGTGTCTTCCTGCTGTGTTGAATTCAAAATTGATAAAGAGCTATTAATATGCACAGATAGAGGGAAAATCTATTGACTACCTCAGCAGCTCCTGCTGCTTGTTTTTAGGAAAATTAATTTAATAACTGGATATGTGAGGCCCCCTGATCACAGCACTCACTCCAATTTGCATATTAATGCAGCACGGTGAGTGGAGTCTGCAATGTTTATGGACTGGTGGGGCTGAAGTGACTGTTTTTTTTTTTTAAATTATCTTTACTGCTGCTCAGGGAGAGTCAGAGGTGAGGCATTGTCACACTGCAGTTTCAAAACTTTTCTATTATTTTTCCTATTTATTAAAAATGTACACAGGTTGTCGGGTTTTTCTGGGGAATTCTTTGTGAGGAGAACAAATGACACCGATACAGATCCACCCTTATGGATTCATTTCTTCAGCACTTCTGCTCTGAGGCTTTTGTCCTTTCTTCCATAAATGAATACCTAAACATGAATTACTGTCAAGCTCAATATATTTTCATACATCTGTGAAGTATGGGGAAACCATTTCATAAATGTGTTGTCCTGATGAAGATGTATGCAATGTTTAAAACTGAATATATATTCTTTAGGCATGAATTATACAACAGCTTTATGACAGCAGTGTGAGTGCACACTTGTCTTACTAGGAGCCTCACCATAGTGGAGAGAGAAGCAGGCGGAGGCACCCGCAGAAAACAAATAAGAGAAGCTGCTTCAAAAGAGACGCCTGAGCTGTGATGAAAACAATCTGAGATCAAGTTTGGAGGCTTACAGAAATTTGTAATTTGTTTATATACCTTCACTACTGCAACAATGACCTGATATTAAAAAAACAAAACAGGAACACTTGTATCTATTTTTAAACCACAACAGTTGGTGCAAACCTGCAGACTTGCAGAAGAAATATAAGGAAACAAAAATGTATTTGTGCAAGACGTTTTGCAAGATTGTTTTACTCTGACTTTCATGTTTTTATTGAGAAAAATGTCTAAAATTGTATGAAAGAAGAGAAGAGCAGAAAGAAGAAATCCACCAGTGTTTGCTACATTTGACATTTATCTCAGATGTTACATGAAGGAACATAAAGAAAGAAATAACATTCCTAAATCTGTACAGTCCACCACATGAGTTGCATTGGGGAGTTGCTCCTTGAACGATGTTTCTTTGAACATTACGCATCAAGTTTTTTTGTTTTATTCAGACGTCACCACAGATCTGTGGAAGGTATCCCCCCATGTTTCCGTTCCCATGAACACTGCACCTTGTGTTTCCTGACAGGCCTCTGTTTTCCTCCATCTTTCACACATCAGAGATGGCAGTAGAAAATCCAAATGTGGACATGTTAAAAATAGGGTTCTGTCTGGAGTCCGCCTCATTGCTTTGATTTTTTGGTGGAGAGACAGCTTCTTGTCTCAAAATGGCACACTGCATAAAGGATCTGGGACCTGACAGTCCTCACACCTAGCCTGGATTTACTTTGTCACTCAAGCTGTCTCCTTTACAACTCTTCTCACAATTGTGCCCTCTTTTATATTGTAGTGCTTTACAGGAACACTCTGTCGTTTTGACTTGCTTTTAGCACCTCCTAGAGTCCATTATTAATTCACTGTCGTAAAACCAAAACTCAAACTCTCCTCGCTGTGCATTCGTCTTTTTAACACCTTAATCTAACTGCTGAAATGTCTCCTCAGCCTTCATTAGTGTCTACAGGAGCAGTTCATCTTTAAATCAAACAAATCAGCTGTGTTCATGATCTAAAACTTGCAGGAGACTTGACCTTGACTTGTAGGTCAAGGTCAAGGTCAAGTTTATTTATATAGCACATTTAAAACAGCAGTTGCTGACCGAAGTGCTTCACAGCATAAAAACAAAAACAGACTAACAGAGTTCCTGGTAAATAATATGACTTCTGAAAGGAGGAATCATGTGACCACAGGGAAAGGCTAGCGAGCGTGTTGGCATACCCAAACGCGGATTCAGAGCGCTGGCTGATACAGGCTTGTTACTCTACAAGCTACACATGGCTAACCAACGGGACCGCGGCCAGCTGGCCGGAAGTGCTGCTCGGCGGCAGCCAGGGTCCACAAGGAATGTTGAGGTTTTGATGGTGTGTGAGAATACAAAGACCTCAGATAGAGACGAGAAAGCATCAATGACTGAGCGTTTGCCAGATAAGAAGAAAGCTTATGAGTGTATGATCGACAACGGAACGGGACGGGATCACTGCCGTCTGACAAACATATTTAGAAATAATTGCAAACCCAGGGAAAGCTAAAACATGCACCAACAAAACGTATTAAAGGTATACTTACAGGCGCAGTAGAATGATCGTTAAGTCTGCATCCAATTTGAATCCTTATTTGTCTCTGAGCTCTCGTGATTCCGAAAACTCCTGATGTTGACTCTCGTTTAACTCCTATTGTGGTCGGACGTTCTTTTTATTTGTTTAGTTTCAACAGACAAATGCTAACCAGGTATAGCTCGTCTGTTCTGAAGTGTGACTTTGAGAGGCTTCAGGGGAGCGGTCCAGATACTCTGAAGCTGCAAGTGTGATATTCTGGCCACATGGGGCAAAGGGGTCTGAGTGACTCTTTATTAACCCTGTAAAGGGTCCTTTTAGCACACAATGGTTCATGAAAATTATTTAAAAATATGAAAAAGTTGCATAATATGGCTTTAAATTTTTTTATCATCCATTTTGCTAAAACAAAGAGCAACATTTTGTTGGGAGGCACTATCCAGAGTTCTCATTTTAAGGACATTTTAGCCAACAAATTATATCAGCAAATAAAAACATTTTACTAATTAGAGGTGATTAAAACTTATGACAGCATAAATGAAGAGACAAAAACGGCATTTATCAAACTACAATCAAAACAGATCTCCATGAAAATAAACGGATCCATTTAGGATCAGAAACGCATCAAATAAACATTCAGACATTAGCTTTAAACACGTAGACACCAACTAATTAAACCTGATTTTCTACCTTATCGATCAGTCACACGGTGCTAATAAATCAGAGAGAACCTGCTACAAAACCCAGATTTTAAATGCAGAAAATCACATTAATCTTATGTAGCAGCCAGAAGTAGACACTACAATATATGTACAAAAAAACATTTCTAAACCATATCAATGTAAAAAAGGAAAAATGTGGAAATATTAATTTACCCAAAAAAAATCTGTTTTATTCCAAGAGTTCCCAGTGTCATGGTCAGAATGGAGACATAGTCAAGGAACAATACGGAGGCTGGATTAAAACTGAAGCACAGACGTGTTCTTCTTTATGTCTCTAATGTCCCTTCTGTGCAGGTTGGTAACTGTTCTCCAGTGAGTCATGTTAAACACAGCAGGAAATGTATGTGGGGGCTGTCAAGAGCCTAGTCAGACCAAACTCGACAGCACTTAGATGACGGTGGAGAAAGTTCTGACTGCACTGCCTTGTCGTTGCTCTTATTTGAATTTCTTTGGACCAATCGCAACAGGCGTGGGCCTGAAGCCAACCATTCTCTTCTGTAACGAGGTAATGTATTTCAAGCTGAGCTAATGTTTTTAGTAAATGCCAAAGACTTTCACTCTTTTTAAAGCATTTGGAGGTTGTTGAGCATTGAGTGGATGGATGAAGGGAAATCAGGATGTGTGTTGTGAGGTAATGAGTAAAAATCCACATGCGTTCTTTTATTTTAGTTTGCAAAAACATAATTATGTTGCCACATTCTGGAGGTTGCTGACACAAACAGGACTTGAACAAAGTTATCATTATTGTTATTATTTTTTAGTCGGTCTAAAGTCTTCTTGTTGTTAGGATGATGTATAGTTTGTGGAAAATTGATGAAAGACGTTCAGGCTGTCAGGACCTTGGCTTTGGGTATAACTTTACTATATTTCCCCTTTATGTCTTTCAGTTAGCTAAATATTTCCTTTAAAGAGGACCTAGAATGTAAACCAACATTTTCCTTGTTGTTGAATAAGACAGCTTGGGTGGTCAACAGCAGCATGCCAAAAAGTCAAAGTCGTGTGTGACCTACTTTTTATGTAAATTAGAAAGTTGAAAAAGGTGAGAGAAAAACTTCGGTTCTGAGAAAGCCTTCCATAGCACGTCATAAGGGGGAGCCACGCCTCCTCAAACCTGCATGTCTCCAGTGTCTGAGGCCTTCTGGGGAAATCAACCAATCAACAAGCAGCTCATTATCATATTCATGTCCTGGCTGAGTGGGAGGGGTCAACAGCTCTTTTCATGAGGAGGGTATCGCTGCAGACCCAGAGACACCAGATTCAGGCGTCTACCCTTTTCGAGACAGCGACCTCTAATGGATGACCCCAGATAGTATAAGGCTGCAGACACGGAGACCCCAGATTCAGGCTTCTACTGTTTAACTGTTAAAATTGTATTACAGAAATGATTTCGTTGCTGATAAAACTTATCAAAAAATGTTTAACTGTTGTTTAAGCTTTAAATTAAGTTCTTCAAATTATTATGCAGTATTAGTCTGCAGCCTTATACTATTGCTTTTCACAGCAAGGCTGGTTTAGGGGGTTTAGAATGGCCTGTATCAGGGCTCCTGGGACAGATGAAAGCCTAAAGAACATTTCTTATGCTTTTTAGAGGCTCAAAGCTGTTTTAGATTGCTGATTAACTGCATTCTAGCTCCAATTTAGCAAAAACTTTTAAATTGTTATTTTGTTTATAGTCATTTTCATGTTTCTATTATATGTCTTTTCCAGTTCTCCCAGTTATTTAGAGCTCTTGGACTCCTCTTTGGTTTGTTTGCTCCTTTTAAGGAATTAGTACTTTCTTTTAACTTTGGCTTGGAGTCTGGGTTTCTCTTGATCAGATTCATCTCTGTCAGTAGAATCTGGCTATCATAGACTCAGCAGCCTCTGACTTTGAGGAATTACCCTTGGCAGTAAAGACTTGTATTGATCGAGTGCCAGTCCCTCTGGACTATGGCAGAGGCTGTGCCCGCAAAAGAATGACTAAATGTATTTAACCTCAGACTTGTGGAACTCTGAATGGGAGATGCAGGAGGAGGTAACCCAATGTACTCTGTACTTTGTATGAATCTAACACTCAGGCACTGACTCACATACGTTTGTTTTCTTGCAAAGAGAAGCATCACATAGATTTACTATTCTACCAAGATTTGCTTGTTTATTTTCTATCATGTTCTTTATTGTTTTCATCTTTGGTTGTAAAGTGAGAAAACACCCTGAAGAACCATTTTTCTATTTTTTCTTTGCTGTTATGCACAAGTTATTATTTTGTAAGAGGAGAATTAAAACACAACGCAGCAATTCAAGGACTCTAAAAGTGATGTTTATTATTAAACACTGGAATTTATACCTTACATGTCCTCTAAAATGTGTTTCATAATGGCAACATAAATAAAAACTGTGTCCAAATGAAACCGAGAGATTGAAGCACCTCCTGTATTCTGGTTCCAGTACAAGTTCTAATCCTGCCTGCTCCATGTAAACAAATTAGACACCTGTTAAAAAAATAAAAATAAAAAAGCATTACAGATAACAATGTTGTTGGGTAACCAAGAATTGGTCATCGCAGACAATGATGACAATGATGATAAAGGTTTCTGTAAACTTAAGTTATTTTTCATTACTTGCTCATAAATTCATCTTTCACTAAGATAATGATGGATTAATACCTGCATCTTTAAAAGGAAGACAGATTCCATTGCGTAGTATGGCATTGATCAGTTTTATTAGATTTGAGCCTCTGATCATTGCATGATAGCAGGATTACCAACGGAATACCCCAACGTGACTAGTCTATGTCCTGTTACACAGCCTTGCTCAAAATCCTTTCTTCAAAAAGTTATTTTCAGAATATTGATTTGTCAGACTGTTATTTTTCATTTCTGTTTGTGGATGTAGTGTGAAGTTTGTATTTATCTTGAGACCTTTTGCTGCTGGCACACCAGAGCTAAATCTTCATCTTTTTTCTCCTGCAGCATTTTACTGCAATTACAGAAATAGAAGACGGATGCAACAAAGCACTCAGTGCAATGCTCCTGGTAAGCCATTACTGTGTCTGTGAGGTGTGCAATGTCTGGACATCATTATAAACTGGAATCACCCCAAGAGCACAGTCGAGAACGGCTCTACTGTCCTGTAGGAGTCGGTAAGGAGATCAGAAATGTAGATTGTGAAGCAATAGACCTTCAACACACTTAGGAGAACACACAGAGAAATGCTCTCTCAGGAGTTCAGTCATTTTACCCTCCATCTTCTAAACCTCTGCACTCATCGCATCTTTTTATTTTAGTTCAAATGTATTTTTGAACTAAAAAGACACTCGTGTTTGAACATATTCATAAAATGTTTGAGGAAAAAGTTAACTGAATGCAAGTTCTGTTTAATCATAAGGAAACTAATGTTCAAAGAGATGAGGAGAACGCGATGTCACCTCAGGGGGCACGGGAATTGAGGAATAGTTGGTTTATTGTGAAGCTGAAGGGGAGGAGGTGTTTTTCTAAGCGTGTGCTGGGGGAACACAATAATGAGGAAAGGGAAACAAAAATGTACAGTGAATGAATATGAAATTGAGAAGATTTGTGCTGCAGTTAAAGGTTAGCCGTAACTACTGGGTGAATAGGAACAAATAACAATGCCCTGTTTATGTGCTGCAGTTTAATCACAGACGTGTCTCAGGACCACATACACGCACACGGAAGGTTATATATTCATCAAAACAAAATCCTTCTCATTAAGATCGCTGCATGAACTGGATTTACCTCTAAGTTCTTGAGTTTCTGTCTGCATTCCTGCTCCTGTATAGGAATTTCAATTTATTCAGTCCATCAAAGAAGCTTTATTGCTGCCACCTGAACACAATCAGTTCAAGTCCATGTGGTAATACACGTGCACAAGCACTTAAAGTAAATCAAGGTAATAAAGGCAATCTGCAGCCTCTTTCAAACTTCTGTAGTTTATGTTAACTGATGGATTTTCCCTCATACCCTTGAAAAGATGGATGGATGGATGGATGGATGGATGGATGGATGGATGGATGGATGGATGGATGGATGGATGGATGGATAGATGGATAGGTTGGTGGATGGCCGGATGGATGGATGGACGGATGGATGGATGGATGGATTGGTGGATGGATGGATGGATGGATTAGTGGATGGATGGATGGATGGATGGATGGATGGATTGGTGGATTGTGGATGGATGCATGGATGGATGATGGATTGGTGGATGGATGGATGGATATGTTGGTGGATGGCCGGATGGATGGATGGATGGATGGATGGATGGATGGATGGATGGATGGATGGATGGATGGATGGATGGATGGATGGATGGATGGATGGATGGATGGATGGATGGATGGATGGATGGATGGATGCACCACACATTATGACTGAATGCAGCCATGTTTCTGTGAAAAGCAGAAGTCTAAGAGAAGTCTGTCAGCTTCGCTCTGTAGCCTCGAGTCTAGTCGTTTATTTGAGACGTGAGAGGGAGAAAGAAAGACAGAGCGGGAGAGAGAAGCTGGAAAGTGGCAGTTTGTGTGGCTGTCTCCTTACAAGTGATCCGGCTCAGCAGAACTCGCTCTTTCCTTCTGTCTCTCTGCAGTCTCAGCAGGAACTTCTATCCACGGAGAGCCTGGGATCCCGGCTAAATCCATGAATATGTTGACTGACTGAATAAAATCAATTGTTACAGAGCGTTCTCTCAAATCCAACCTGCAGGAGATTCTGGTGACTGCAGATAGGGGAAACAAAACCAGTCCCAGTGTTGATGGAAAAATACTTGTGAAAAGATGCAAATTCATTTGGTGGTGGTGTAGCTCTGAGCTGCTGTCTGCTGCCATCTTGTTCTTGTCCAAGTACATTTAGCAATACCAATATGATCATTTCAAGTTGTATTACTTATTGACACCAACGAGCCAATCTAGTTACAAGATGCATAAATTCCTGCACTGGGTTCTCAACGTTTGAAGAATCAGTTGATGTTTGAAATTATTGCCTGTTTTTCAATCTTAATTAGTTTAATAGCAAAACTTTCAATACTTTAAGGTAAGTTTTTTTCTCAGTTATTAAGATAAAGCCCACTGTTAGGCTGCCTTTTCTATAACCAGTAATTGATCATATTTATGTGCACTGGTGAAATTGTAGGTTTGACCAAAATCTCGTTAAGCAATGTCTTTACTATGCTTTCTTATTCAGAATAACCTGAACACATAGTATGTTTTTGTCTGCAGTTCAATAGTGTTTTACTTATGTAAGGAAAACTTAAGACATACAGTCAGAGAAAAAAATATATTTAGTGTAAAACATTTTTATTGACATATTTATTTTCCCTTTTACTGTCCAGATGTTACAACACAATATATTTAATCACTGCAAAGCCTTCATCACTGTGTATCATTGTGTTTTGTAATAAATGTCAGCCACTAAAGTGTATGCACTCTTCAAGGTTTTCTCCAGCACAACCCTTACTGATGGAAAGGTCAGCAGGATGAAGAGAATCACCATGGTTACACAGGACAAGAAAAGTGGGACCTCCTATTTCATCTCATGTCTTCTGGATCCACCATGGAGTCAGCAAAGAATGGCTGCATCCTCTCAGGCTTTAAAACATGAAGGTAAGAAGTACCAGCACAGTGGGCTTTTGTTTCTGTTTACCAAAGCATCCTCTCTACAGCAGGAAAATGCCAATATGTTCTCAGAAATATTTGTTAGAAATAAATAATAAGAAAATGCAATGAAAGGTCTGTCGTTTGAGATGCTAATGCCAGTGTCCCACTGTGTGCCTTGTGTTTGAACATTTCTCTGCAAAGAGCTCCAGGGAAAATCTGTGCGACTAACGAGATTAAAGCAGATTGGAGCTTGACAAGCAACACAGACTGTGAAGCATCATTTCGCTGCTCCAATGTAAACACCTTTTACATTTTCACCTCTCACTCCCTCTTCGCAGTCAGTCACACCAGCGCCTGCACCTTTTACCAGATGTTTTGCTTTCACTTTCAATACACCTTTGTAATATAGGATGTACGTGCTGGCTGGGTGTTGAATTTAACACCATTGAAGCATACAGGCTTATTCTCTGTTGTTTAAAGGAAAGTATCTAGTCAGTGTTCACCTGCTGTCACCGCGTGATTTTATGATTTGGGGGAAATTTTGCATTGGTGGTAATTACCTTCTGCTTTTGAATTATGAACACATTTTATGTATATATTTTTTATTCCTTGAATCTCATTGGTCACATTTTCAATATTCATATAAAAATAAATAACAAGTTCCAAAAGGCAAATTACATCAAGGGAGGATTTTCAAACTGTTGGCTGATTTTCAAAGCATGAGCCCACACGTGTGTGATAAAATCATGCATATAACTGTTTCAGTCATACAGTGGTGTGCAGCAAGACAGCAAAAACTACAAACAAACCAATTTCATAGACATTCCTTTTTCAGGCAGGTAATCTAACAAGATAAAATGTGATTTCAAAGTAAGCAAACATGGTGGAGGAGAAGCGTGCAGTGACCAAGACACCTCTAAAACGTGCTGGATAGCGGCTCTCCAGGACCAGGGTTCCCTACCCCTGATCTGAGCAGTCCTAACATGTTTCTGAGCACACCAGAGCCCTCTTAACACACCACGCATGGGAGGAATATCTGAAAAGATTATCTTTAGAGCTGTCACGTAATTGGGCGTGACCTTAAAAATGTTGGGAGGGGAGGATTGGGTCAGAAATCATTACAATTGTCCTGCCGGGTGAACTAGACCTAAGGTAACTCAACACTCCAGAAGCACTAAAGAGACAACCAACTGCTCTCTCTCTCTCTCTCTCTCTTTCTCTCACACACACACACACGCACGCACGCACGCACGCACGCACGCACACACACACACACACACATTATTGTATTTAGAATATGGGAGGAAAACACCTGAAGAGAAACTGACACATAAGGCTTGAGTTGAGACTTAAATCTGTGATTTTCTCACTATGATGCAACAGCAGCACTAATCACCAAACTACCACGCCATCTTAAATAAACTAGGATTATTTATTAGAATAAGAAATATTTCTCTTGCTATATTGTCAGTGACAATTTTAATAAACCCATCAAGTCTCATTTTGACGGGGAGGAACAATGAAAAAACAACATCATTAATGGTAAAGTGGATGTTTTATTTGTCATCACAAATAAAAAGAACCATGCTTACTCATCACAGACAGGAAAATAAAAAACAAAACAAAGCGTTCAGTCTTTTGAATCTGACTGTTGTCAGAAGATCTTCTCAGAATGTGAATAATAGCACTCTATGAAGATTGAAATTCTTAAAAGAAAATCTGAGCCTAAGCCTCCAGATTTCATCCCCCAACCACGATCTCTCATGGACCAAACCCATCTCCATACAGCTCATCTGTCCCCCCTAAACAGTGATCACAGCATTGTTTGAATTTCATTTGGGCCTTTAGTCTCCAGACGTCTTAATAACCTGGAAGAGTGTGACGTTATAGAGCACCTGGTGTCCGTTGTTCCAGGTGTATAGAACCCTCTCCCGCGGGTTGTAGTCCATCATGGAGATGTGGGAGTACTGATTGTGAAATGGGATGTCTGTGTATTCATAGCTTGATGTATTGGTGTAGTAGGCAAAGTAGATCTTAGCACCAGCAAGATGGGAGTTTGTGACATACAGTGTGCCACATATCATGAAAGACTCTCCAGCACTACGCTTGGGAAAACCTGTGTCCCAGGTTTGCAGCACCTCCAGACTCTGGGGCTCCAGGCGGCTGATGACGATGTTCCCAGCATTGGGGATGGTGGTATAAACGGCCCAAAGCCCATTCTCATCCGCCATCAGGTCAATGTCAGAGGAGCCACCCCAGGAGTACGGGAACGTGTTGTTGTAACCGGCTCCGCTGAGGCTGCGCTGCACAAGCACGCTACGAGAACGGAAGTGGTACTTGATGATGATGTTGCTCTGGTACTTGTTGTAGTAGAGTGAGCCGTTGTAGACCACGTGGCCTGTGCCAGCCCAAGGATGTGGGAGCAAGTGCTGCACAAAGTTCTGGCCCTTTGTGAAGTCGTTCATTGTGCGATATTCGAGGACACGCCGCCCCTTGAAGTAACCGTCCATGGACCAGACCTGTTGAGAACAAAAGAAACACAAATTGAATTAAAAAAAAGATTCCCAGTGGAAGAGGAGGTCAGATTAAAGGAGCTAAAGGAAAGATCTGGAGGTTATGAGGGATTATTGCTGCATTGTATCTAGCAACAACACCTTAATGTTTCAACAATGTTTTGCTACTGGCGTTGCCTCAAGCAAGGTAAGAATGATGAATGTCTGGTGAATCTACTTGTATGAGTGTAAGTGTGTGTCTTCATGCTGTTGTGCATAAGTGGATGTGTGCGTGCGCGTGTGTGTGTGCGTGCGCGTGTGTGTGTGTGTGCAGTTATTGATCTCTCCTGCATGTGGGCGATGGTGTTGCCTGTGCTTTGCAGGCAACCACCACTTGCGCTCCCTGCCCTTTTTCAGTCCCCATTTACAGAAAATCGATCCATTTAGCAACTCTATCTTTTTCCTTGAGCGCCCTCAGCGGATCTATCTACTGACACAACTCGCATCTCAGTTTTCATCCCCCCATCACTTCCAGTGAGGCGCAATTCAGCTTTCAATTGATTCGATTAAATTGTCGGAGTGGCTATTTATTTATTTTGTCACACCTTTGCTGAGCTATAACTATCTTTTTGATTCTCCCCCATCATATTTCTTCTCTACACTCAGGCCTTACTCTTGTGAAGAGTGGGTTCTTTTCAGCTGCAGTGAGTGGTAGAGGAAAAGAGTTGTGTCGGTGTGGTACAACAGATGAATTATGGAGGAGGGTAGATTGTAAAGCATTAAACGTGGTTTCTTATGTGGTTGCAAAACGAGTGCTGAACGGAAGAAAGGCTGAGCCAGGGCAAAACTCTGACCCTTCAGCGACCTTTAGACATTAAACAATGATGATTGCAGAGATTATTGATGTATCTAACTATTGAAACAATAGAAAACTAACTTAAAGGCACACTAGTCAGTTTTGGCTTGTTTTTAGCACCCCCTAGTGTTCGCTGGCAAAAGCGAAAGTAAAACTTATCTCGCTGTGCGTTTGTCTTTTTAACACCTTAATCTAACTGCTGAAATGTCTCCTCAGCCTTCATTAGTGTCTACAGGAGCGGTTCATCACTAAATCAAACAAATCAGCTGTGTTCATGGTCTAAACATGCAGGAAACATGCTGGAAGCAGACTGCAGCACCAGGTAGGTCAAGCTGAATTTTTCTAAGTCCCAACAGACCGGACCGGAAGTGGAATATTCTGGCCACAGGGGGCGACAGGGGCTGGGTGGCCTTTCATTAACCCTGTAAAGTGTCATTTTAGCACATACTGGCTATGCAAAGTGTCCCTTTAAAGAGTCTATTATATTAACATATATTAACATTGACATTATTGTCAGGTTGGCTAACCTCATCTCTTCTCCTAAACTCCATCAGCTACAGTTCTCCTTATCACAAAAATCTTTTTTTTTCCCACACCTTTCATTCCCAATCCTTCATGCTTTATTTTTCCTCGTTCCCACATCTACCCACACGTTATCTCTGGTTTCTGGAAGCTATTGAGTTTGAGTCCAGAGCACTGGCGCACGTTCCTAGTAATTACCCAGGTGATTCAGAGAACGGCTCACTCATTTCTCCTGTGATGATGAAGTAATTAATCAGCTGTAGTTTTTAAAAAAAAGACAGGGAAGACAGGTAGGAGGGAAATAGATGCAATTCATCAGTGACAAAGCTTAACATTCCCATTTCTCTCTCTGTGTTTGTCATTTTCTTCACTCATCAGAGGTCTTGTTCAGGCAAAACAGTCAATCAGTCACCGACAAAGCATGACAGCACTGCTGTGAGGGATGTGTGTTTGTTTTCCTGTTGACTTTGTTTATCCTCGGTTTGGTAATATCATGCTTTGCTTCTTGAAGGAGGGAAGGAGACTTACTCTGTTGTCTGAGCTGGGTATCATCGTATCTGTCATCCAGGAGCCGAATCTTGATCCTGATGCTCGTACCGTGATGGGGTTGCTGACACCAGTGAGCTTCCCACAGCCTGGAGGTCAAATAAGCAGATGAAGAAAAGGTGGATATCCAGTGACCCATAGAGTAACTTTTATTTGGTTTTAGACAGCAAAACAGTAAATTCTATTTCTTCCAAAGTCACTTCAAGACATCTAACCTCCATAACAGGATTAGTCCTGTCCATGCTGCCTCAAGTCCTTTACATGTCATCTGCCCTCTGATGGAGGATGTCAGAATTGTAGATGGCGAGTGACAAATTTATTCCTGTTTAAAGGTTGAATATGGAACACGGACACTATGGCGACATCTAGTGTTTACAGGTGGTATTGCAACAACAGAACAAACTTTACAGCCGTTGGGGTGTTGGTTCAATGCTGATACGTGAAGTGACCAGCCAGCACCATGTCCAGTGACAAATCATACAGGATAAGGACTAATTTCTACTAATGAGTTTATTTTACAACAGTATTTACTGTTAGAACATCTTCTGAGCTCAGAATCAGCTGCTTGACTTGTGAAGTTCGCCATTTTACACAGTCCAAGCCTCGCCTTGCCAAGCGGACGTTTTACCGCAACGCTGCACTCTGGTGGCTGGTAGATGTAAACATAAACCCAGTGTCGTGCCCGTCAAAATACATTTTTGATTTTTTTTAAATATAGTTTTTAAAGGAAAGACTGTACCTTCATTCTGCACACCTCTAAATGCCCCGTGGAGGTATTATTTTTTTAAAAATAGCTTTTTATTAAAAATGTTCCATATTCTACCTTTAATAGTTTTATGTACTACATAATAAAAATGGACAGATAATCATGCCCTTGTTTAACAGCATTAGCCAATAGATAGTTGAAATATTATTTCTTGACTATTTGATTCACAAGGTCATCACTAAAATATTTTTATTTCACTGAAAGCATCAGTCACAATAAAAACGTTACAGAAGATCTGAGGATTCTGAAAACATGAGTTATAGTTTGTAAAAGGAATCTATAAACAAAGATTAGGTTGATGGTTTTATCGTATCTACAGCAAATATGTTTGAAGCAGAACAAAACCTTCTTGGATTTCTTGGCAACAGTAAAAAACAATGAGCTAGCTAGAGACTCGCCAGTTAATATTATTACATAAGAACAGTATCAAATATTAATTTAGTCTGACTAAATATTTTTTTTATGTTTAAAACAACTTATTTGAACACTAAAATGTAAAAATTCTGACAGTATTTAAAGTGCAAATGTGAGTTTTAACTTCAGTTCACTTCTTGTTGCAGCTACGTCTTTTACATGTTTCTTTAAATGCTCAAATATTCTATAATTAGGCAGTTTTAAACAATCATCCTCACACATTCATACCTAGTTTCTGCATGCAGGAGTGGAGTCTGGTCTCTAGCAGAAGGACTCTCTGGCGCAGCTCCTCATAGTCGTAGGCTCCCATCTCCTCTTGGATGGCCATCAGTACCAAGGAAAGATTCCTCACTTCCTCTCGAAGACGCAGGATCATCTTGGCATCGGCCTTGTACTGTTCCAGCACCGGCAGCAGGGGGAGCAGCTGGTTCACCTTGTCTTTCAACTCCTAAAGTAAAGCAGGAGACACAGGAGCAAAGGAGCTGGGGAGATTGGACCCTTTAGAGAATAATTCCCAGTGGGAGTCAGGGAAAACAGATTGCACACATGAGTGACTTGTTGTTAATCTCCAGCTCTTATGAGATCATGTTTACCTGTTTGCTTTTGCTTTTGTAGCTCTCACACCATTCACACGTCCCATTATCAGATTTACTGGATGCATTGATGACATTTTCTGCAATTTCCTTTTTTTCTGTTTTACTCATCATTTAATCTCATAAAAATAAACACGTTGTTGCCTTTTTGTTAATGCACAGGCCCCGTTTCCACCCACTTGTTTGGTTCATTATTTGCAAGCACAGATCTGTTCACATGTCTTTAGACATTTCTCTATTTGTGGCTTTGTGAGTATTTTTGATCCGTCATGTGTTGCAAAAGAATTTTGGGTGAATTGAACAAAAGGAAGGAACTTGCTTTGTAGTTGACTCATTGTGAGTAAAAAAGATCAACGTGTCCTCAGGTAGGAGGAGTGCAGGAAGCAGCAAGCGAGTGGGGCTGGATGCATGGAAGGTGGATGGCTCACGAGAGAAATAGGTGTATCAATAAAGCGTTGCCGCCACAGGAGGGGCTGTTTCCTCCTTGTTAGGGTTTATCGTAAATCTGGTGATGGAGCAGCTCTCAGCCCTGTGGCGCCACATCATAAATCTAATTTTCACTTTTTCAAGCTGCGAAAATTCCCTCTCGTTAATCTCCCATGCTCTGCCATTGGCAACTTTAAGCTGCGCGCATTCGTCAGCCGACCTGCTTTGGCCAAATCCTTTTTGTTTTGGAGCATGAAAATATTGCCTTTGCATTCAGACAAATACAGCCATCGTCTTTCCTCTGTGCATCTTTTAGTAATCTCACGCTTTATTGATGAACTGACAAATTTTACAGACATCTTAATTTTCTTAGCTGGAAGACATTTCATAAAACACACTGAAAGCAAACACAGATGTCCGCGCTTGAACCCAGCAGCAAAGCACACTTAGCATTTATCAGAGCATCTTTTAATCAAACAATTTTACGGGCCATCTAATATGTGTAAGTGTGTGAAAAATGTGGAGGAAGCCTGTTCAAGACAGCAAGCTGACAAGAAAATAAAAAGGTCTGCTGATAATGGCAGCTAAGCCTTGGCTTGTAGCGAGATACGGTGGAGATAAATGTGAATTCATGCCTGTTATCTAACAGCAGATGCCTGAATGTTAAATATATAGAGTAGTAAGAAAAAGATGTAAAGAGACTAAAACAGGCTTGTCTTAATCATTCATGTGAGGCATGTGCTCAATTACTCAGATGTAGAGCGGGAATTGAATTTGTGTACCAATGTTTATAAAGCAGTCTATAGACCTCTCATAAAATTTTATTGTCTGTGAAGAGCAAAAACAAAACATTACACTGCATTTGACTAGTTTAGCAAGCATTGTCACATTCAGAGTGTGTATTCAGTTGGCATTATCCACACTTCAGAGTCCACAAGGCGGCCAACTTACCTGAAAGCCCTTTGGATTGAGGCTGCGTGGATTGTCAGAAGCCACTTTCAGTTTTCCATCGACAACCTTCATGAGACTTTCGGTGTTTCTTACATACTGAAGGTCTCTGTAGGTTCTCAGATCCAGAACCTCCATTGACTGGCTAATGTTCTGAACCTGTAACGCAAACACACAACAGTTTGGTCATCACTGGTTAGAAGATCAGTCCTTTATAGGGTTTTTCCAAAAAACAAAGAGATGGACAAGAGTGATCTGCTCCTGACTGTGGCCAAGGTGAAAGAGATAAGGAGTGATTTAAGGAAGGAATCATCTCTGACCAGACCCATCAACATCCTGGGTGATGAATGTGGGGTAGAAGTTCCTGTGTGTAGTTTAACAACAGGTTGAACCTGGCAGACGAACAATAATATCAAGAAGATAGTAACAAGACTCCATTTTCTTCAAAATCTCCTTTCATAGGTCTTTTCCAACAGCACTACTCAGAGTAACTAGATTAGTGCAGCTCGACCTGGCCACCTTTTCCAACAGCACTACTCAGCAGTGCAGCTCGACCTGGCCACCTTTTCCAGCAGCACGGTTTGGTATTTTCCCTCAACTATTTCCCAATTTTTTAGTCCCTGCTTCCTTAAAGTCCCAAGTACGCTGAGTCAGGCCAGCATCGTGACTGTGGCCGCTGATTGGCTAGGGGGCGGAGTCACTGGCTGCTCCGAGCTGTTCAGAGTCTGACAAAAAGCCATAAAACTGAGCAGAATGTCCAACATCACCACCATTTTTGTGCTGTGTTGTGATTCTGTGGATCATACCGGTTACCTCGCACTGTTTACTGATCACCTCATGCTATTTTTGTGTCAAGTAAAGATCAACCCCCTCATTCTCGCCACCACTGGAAAATTGTTGGCCCCCTTTAAAAAAATCACATTCATGATCACACGATAACATTTTCATAAATACTTGAGGTAAATGTGTTGGATGCACAGACTTATTGTTTTTTAATAAAACATAATGAAAGAGCAAAGCACAGCTAAAGGCTAAAGTCTCCCTGTCACGAACTCCACCTCCAGGCTGTCCGCCTCCCACAGAACTCCAACTCCCATCATCCCCCGGGCTGGAATTTCTGCCATCCATGTCAACAACCACAGCTATATGCAAGCGAATCCCCAGACACATCACTCAGTCATTGAGTCACCTGATTCATGCCAGAGACCCGAGCTCCCAAGCTCTATCAACCTACTCACTCCAAAAGAGTTAGTCCAACCTTTTCTTTTTGGAACATCGTAGCAATCCCGTTTCCCTTCAGGCTTTGCTCTGGTGTTCCTAGATTAAACCGTGTGTTGGCAGTTCCCAGCATTCTCACTACCACGTTTGGGTCTCCTCTAACACCACAGCTCAACTCCTGCTTTCTCAGTCAGAATCCTCCTTAGACCTGACCCCCCCACAGTTTCCACTGGGATCAATTTGGTGTGCCACCCCAAAATTCTCAATGCCTCCATCTTGCCCCCCCCCCAGTGAACATTTTCTGGGTGTGCCACTGATGAGAGCCAGAAGATCACTGAACAAACTGATCTCCTTTGTGGAATATCCACCCCACCCCCTTCAGGACACCCTACAGAGACAGAAGTCCAAAAGGTTCATTCATAAGAAGACTGCAGAAAGACCATTTTATTGTTCAGCTGCCTCTCTAGACCCAGCCCAGAGTGTCATATAGACACATGACCACAACTATTGCTAAATAGGTCATTTAACAAAGAACTTTGTCAACTGTTATATTATTTTTGCTCTTATGTCTATGTAACAATTAAGCCTACATGCACTATTTAAGGGTGATTTGATCTCTGTAGATTAGCTGAAGACCTTCCATCTGACATTTTGCAACACACTTTTGTAAATTTGTTCTGTGTGTGACTTCATAATCCATTACTTTGTTCTTTTTTTTTGGGATAAACGGAAGTGATGCCACCAACACCGGCGAGTTCTGGTGAAGGCTAGAGTCATTAGCCGAAACATGTCAGCTTGAAGGTGTCACGATTCCTGCATCCCTGCCTTCCAACCATCCTCCTTACACCCAACCGTACATATGACTTCACCTCCCAGCATTCCCCACACGTCACTCACCTCTCTACGTTATCACGCTCACGCTATATCTGGAAGTTCACGACAACCCTCACGGCTCACTCATCATTCTCTGTCCGTGGCCTTGGTGTTCCCGTTTCATCTAGGATCGAACGTCTTTTAGTTTCAACCTAGCTTTTACTTTTCCAGGGCATCGGCTCAATAGGTCAAACCGTGCGCCCAGAGCTTCCAGCTCTCACCTCACTCCATTAGCTTCCTAGCCGTCGCGGCTCAGATTCACGCCTGACAGTTACAGCTTTCATCTGTTTCCAGTCGTCACGGCTCCAGCTTCATGCCAGACGATCCAGAGCTTTCACGCTCACCTCATCCACCTGCATCCAAACAGTAAGCCCGTTCTTTTCCTTTCTGGAACACTGCCACGTCCTCGTTTTCCTTCGAGGTTCGTGTCGGTGCTCCTAGATTAACTGCATGTTAGATGTCACCCAATGCTAGCACTTCCTGTGATTGGGTCTAATTACACGCTACAACCCTCCTCACTGCTCAAGTTGTTCATACAGGAGCGTTGTCAATTCTGACTGGAATATGGGAGGGTCAAGTTTATAAACTGCAGCTGGCTGTTGTTGCTTAATGAGCAGAAACTACCTATGAATACCCCTCAACCCTACCCCCTGATGAGTTGTTAACCTCTTTTGTGTGGGAGTCATTGTATTGATTAGATGATCAGTTCTTTTAAGGGATCAATAATGTATCTGTCCATTTATTTAGCTTTCAGGTATGGATGTGTGGTTAGTTAGTTTGTAGATTTATTTAAATCCAAACAGCAGAACATAAACAGCCAGTTTCTCATCGCTGTTGTGTTAAAAAAAGGGATGAAGTCAAATCTCTAAAACCTTTTAGGAAACATTAAACAATAGCAGTTAGTGGGTTCAGATTTGGATGTTAGTGTGGAAATAAATAAAATATAACAGCCACCAAGTACTGTATACACGTTAAAAGGTAAAAATAAAACGGAATAAACTCCTCGATGGAGTAAACATGCTGCTAAGTAGGCGTTTATTGAATCTCTGTCCTCAGAGGACTCAGTTTTGTTCTATGTTTAATTCTTTTCTAAGTACTAAGCTTGTTCATACTTTGATAGCCCACTCTGTTGGTACATAACCAGCCTACTGCTACACACCCTCTCATCTCCTGTAGGTTGCACTGAACCAGCCAGAAAACCATCCAAACACTGACAAACGTTCCAGGGCTGCATGTGCATATGTCCAGCTACCCACAGGAACAGACGCACGCCCGTGCAGACATGCAACATTAGCACTTTAGGCACTTAAAAGATCTTTTGAAAAACTAGACACCCAATTCCAAATGTTACCATTTGGCATTATAGTCTGTTCAGCACCAAATGCCTTGCTTGCCAACTCCGTGACAACCCACTCAACTACTTCATGTCCTGCACCTGCATCATCTCCCACATGCATCATGAGCTCACCGGGGAATACTGGATCACAAACCATTTTTCCTTGCAATTAAAACTTTTTAAACGTCTGTGCATCTTTAAGAAGAAAATGTTGCTGCAGCCTAAATGCTGCTCACCTCGGTGTCCCAGATTTTCAGTCATTCACAGGTGCTTCGGCTTTTTGCCCATTGTGATGACTCATTCTGCATCAAGCATGGTTGTGTGTATGTTTGACCGTGGCCACATTTTTCATTTGATTTGATCTCAGTTCAGTCAGCCAGACATGGAGGTCAAAAGGGGAAGAGATATTCAAAGGTCTGCTGTGAGTGTTTTCACGGCGCCATCCTTCAGGGTCAGCTCTTTATCTGGCTTTGCAGAGAGCTGAATAGAATTTTTGCACGAGGCTACTTTAAATTCTTTGAACAGAGGGCAGTTTTGACATTGTTAATGCACCCTTGGCTCTCTGTGTCAGTGAGAGCTTTTGTGAATCTGGACTCAAACAATTCTCCCCCTTATGCTCTGGGTTCAGATGAGGATGTCTTGGTGAGCAACGCTGTAGTATTTGCACACACACACACACACACACACACACACACACACACACACACACACACACACACACACACACACACACACACACACAAAGTCTTTTAATTTGCGGTCTTCACTGGGTGCAGTTTAAACGCTGCTGACCCCAGGTGTCCTCATTAAGCCTGGCTGTGGACTGTATCAGACAGGAGGAGGAGGGAGCACATAAAGAGGACACAAACTGTTGCATAAACACCCACACTGTAAATGAATAATATATCTGGCAAAGTTTTGTAAGCTGACACTCTTCCAGGAGCTTTGTAAACAAAGTATTGTGCAGAATTTTAAGGGGTGACAGTTCATTAGAACAAATTGTGACCTCTAAATATAGGATTGATTTAGCGCTTCTCTTTCATGAATTCACAAAATAACACACTTTAGACACTAGGAAAGTGTTAATTTTATTATATTTTCCTCTTTCAATGTTTAAAATCTGTTATCACCATCCAACAAGTTTCAGTTTTAATTTGCACAAACAGATTTCAGGGAACCTCTGAAGGTGACAGCTCTGACAGGACTGAAAGTAGAAAAAGCAAATAGAAAGTATTTTATTTGCAAACATAACCTTTTAGTTAACCCAGGAAAATGGTTTTAGTTACAGCTGAAAATGAAAGTCAACAGACAAATTTAATTTAGTGAAATGCTGCAAACTCCTCCACTACCACCCCTCTAACGTCTATATGCAGACTTAGTCAATCTCTCAAACTGAAACACTCCCACATATCATATTTTCTCTCTTAAACGCACACACACACACACACACACACACACACACACACACACACGCACGCACGCATGCACATTTCCTAAAACTTTCACCAGCTGCTTTGAGACAAGATCAGTTAATCAGATCCGTCTGAATCTGTGCCAGGATGTGTTTTTCTTATTTGAATATGCTGTTTGAGAATTTTGTTTGCATAAACACTTGCTTGAAACATCATCTGACAGCGAGTATCAAGGGAAGACAGACTTCAACAAGAGTGTGTGAATTCAGGAATTCAGGTGTCTCATTGATCCATCAGGACCTCTGAGCACATTCATCTTCTCAGTTTACCTCCACCTTTTCTCCCAGGACCACATGAATACCAGTGCTTTTGCCTCTTCTACTTCTCTGCTTCATCTGCTTTTATTTGCCCCATCAACCCTCTTTTTCAACAATGCTCCGGCTTTGATTGCCCAGCGTAAACTCAGATTTTACCGAGCTGCACTGATGAGCAGCACATCTTTGTGGCTTGTTGAATCTTGACTGATTAAGCAGTTTAAACATGTTTGAAGACAATTTTTCAGGTTTTTGTTATTTCACTTCTAAATATTTGCTCATATCAATGAAAAAGCCTAGGTGAATGCCTCCAGATGTGGAGGGTCAGTAAGATGATCTGTCTGCTTGTGAGCGTGCTAAATACTTGCAGGATGTTTCATTTGCATATGTCCTGTCGGTGATTTTTGTGATTTCATGCAAACGCAGAATTTTATGAGTAAGTTTTGAGATATGTCGTCTTATCAATATCTCTGAAAATCTTCCAAATGAAGTCACGTTTGATTTGTTTTTAGGTAAAGAAGATGTTTAGTTTGGCGGCCTGTGTGTGACAAACGATGCCAGACGAAAGTGCAGAGCAGCAGTTTGTGTTTGTGTGTCTGTGTGGGTGACAGTTGGGTCTCCGAGGGAGTGTGTTATTGACAGCTGTCACCTTTTCCATGAGCTGGCGGAGCTGCCTGCTGCGTGGGTCGCGGTTACACATGTTCTGAGCTGGTGCGACCACGGTACAGATACACTTCCCATCTGCGTCCTGTGCTGAGCTGTAGATCTGCCAGCCTTCCTCCGGGCTGGGGTAAAGAGCCTGCTGAAACACAGAGACAAACAGTTCCTTAGCTTCATCCATGTCTGTAGAAATTCACAGATGTAGACAAGATATTTTATTTTGATTACTTGAATTCATCTCAATCCAGTCAATTTATCCAATAAGAAATACCTCGATATGTTCCATATTTTGATTAGTGTTTCAAATCTGTCATCATTTGAGGAGGCAAGTCATATTTCCATCCTGTAAAATGTCTTTCTTTCAAACATAAATGAAAACCTGATATTTCCCAAAGGAAATTTAGGACAACTAATCCACCCCAACAGCTCAGAATCACTCAGTGTCTAATTTTAGTCTTAATTGGCGAGCAGCAAGAAAACCGTGAAATGAGAGACTGACAGAGGTGGTGTTCACAGCGTTTACAGGAGAGCGCTATGAAGAAGATAAGGGCGAGAAAACAGATATGTGCCTAGATTAAGATAAGACAAGTACATGGTGGAAGATACACAAAGGGATCACAAGCACACAACAATATGGGTTCACAGAGCAAGAAGTCAGCACAAGATAGAGAAGGACAGAGACAAATGGAGAGGAATCAGGATTTTAAAGAGAAGCAGGAGGAGGGATCGGGCCTGGCTGCGGAAAGCCAGAGCATCTAATAAGTTTGGACAGGGAAAGGAAATGGAGCTGTTCAGGATCAATAATGTGGCCCCTTACCAACGGAGAGCAGCTGGGGCTAAAAGGATGGATGTCTCTGACTAATCCAATCAGAAGTAGTGCTGTGCGTTTGCAACCACGCTCATGTATACAGTTTACGCAAAAGATCGGCTTCCCCGATCGTTCGTTCACGCTGCACTCCGGCTTGGGTGCACACAGTCAGCATATAAAGCTAAATGTAATGAGAAGAAGGTCAACAAGTTTTTGTGCTGAAGTTAAAGAACCATCCAAATAAGTTGAAGGAAAAGCCAATAAAAGCACTCTGCTTCTGCCTCTTAACAGAATTCTGCCATGCCGGCGTCTCCTCGGGTTGGGGGATCAGATTAAAATGTCTTGGGGAGCGGTGAGGTTGTGTGATTGGAGTATAAAGCAGAAACCACCCTGCAAGCCGGTGTTCTATGTCACATCTTGTAGCTCCTGCCAATCCTCTGGCACGCCACCCCCCCATTCCCCTTTCTACTCCTGCTCTTACTACCTTTTCCTGTTCCTCCTTCGTACTGTCTGAATAAGTCAATCCTAAATTTGGGATACTCCAAATTCAACTGTGGCAAATAGACTGCATATCCTGTTCCAGTCGGCATTATTCCCAGAATTCTGTCCACACTTGATTTCCTTCATTATATTCGGTGTATATTATATCCAATGCATACTAAGTAGACGCCTGATATTTTTAAATAAATGCTTTGAGATTTAATTAAACTAATATTGCATGCATACAGTATACGTGCAAACATTAGTGATGATTCACTGCAAATGTCTCCTTTCAATGTGACCGTGGAACTTTTGACACACGGGCTAAATGACCGTTGCAGAAGCCATTAGTTCTGATGCACAATGGTGAGTTATTATTCAATTATTCGGTTAGTTTCTGTCAGCTGCAATCCTTTTCATGATTTCATTTTTTTCAAGAAGCAACAGAAGATGTTTGAGTGGAGAGAAAACAGAAGACCGTAGTAGCGAGACTAAAACAACCGAGGCAGCAGAAACTCCTCTGATTTATTTCTAATCTGTCAGATGGTCTATATTTTATCCTGCTGTAGCCTTGGGAGTTGTAAGAACTTCTTTTTTTGTGCTGGATTGCCTAACGACATCATACTCAATGTAAGGATTTCTGATTTTCTGCAGCGGCTTATTTCACCATATTTGTTCTGTCTGCAAAAACAGAAACCTGAAACATGCACCTCCTGTATGGAAAGCTAAATGCTGGGCAGATTAAAGCCACGAGGGATGTTTGAGCCAAGATTACCCTTATTTTGACAATGAAAAGTTCCCCACAACAGACAATGAGAGTGCAGTTGTCAGAGATTTTTAGAGACAGTAACAAATGCAGAATGTTGACTAAATTTCATTGACGTTGCACGTAATGGAAAATATGTTAATTATTCAAATAGGAGAACCTACCTTGGTATGTGGGAATGTAGGTTTAATTAATCTGAGTGCTCTGAGAGTTATTCTGCAGATCGAGACAGGGATTTTGGGTTATCCCCACACATATCATAAAGCAACAACAGCACATATACAGCTGGTGTTTAAATCCACATACTTTACTATTGTTTTTATATTTGTTTTTTATTTTACTGATTAATAGTTCAAATATTCTGAGGTAAAATTAAAAGTGCAGCTACTATATTTACCATAACCCAAGAGAGTATGTTTGTTTGTGAATTCCTGCAGCTGTAATGCATCTCAGCTGCAGAGGAAAACGTAATGGGTATTAGATCATTGTTTATGTGTAAAAGCTGGTGGACTGTGAGGCACAGCAAGCACACTGGGCTCTCATTACAGATGGCATCCTGCAGTGTTAACAGGTGGAGGCTGGCCAGACTCAAACTCTACAAACTGATTTAGTTATTCAATCTGTAGGTATGTTCAGCCCTCAGTAAAACCTTTTTTCCCGTGCATGTGGGAAGAATGCCTACGCACCAGATATTCACTTTTGCTTTAGAACAACCTTGTGAATGGATGCAGAAATGTGCATGATTATTTTATGCTGCTATGAACCTCAAAGGGAGTCGCAGCTTGTGTCACACTGGCTTTTCTTTTAAACTTTTTATTACGTATACACTTCGTAAAAAAGAAATCAAAAAGAAATATTAATATTTTAATAAAGTTAGACATGTCAGCTCCGTTTGCTGCTTTGCCAACGTGTTTTAACGACGTCGTGCTCCTCCTGCGCCGGGGAGGCTCCACAGCAACACGTCTTCTCCTCTCTTCATTAATGTTTCATAAACGCTGGACTGAAATTAAAAGCTTATTTGAATCACTTCCAATTTCATTACCACCCACCTATCCATTCTGCCCTAACTTCCCCATTCTCATCACGATGGCAGTTAAAAAGGGGGCGGTAATTCTTAAATGCAAATGTGAATTGTCCTTATTTGTGCCTGAGTGCAAGCAGATTTCTATTTCAAATATTATTAATAAGCAATCTCTCAGGGTACAAACAATATTTTTTTTTCTTTAAAGCTTGCTCATTTATGCAAATTTGATTGAGTCTTCTCTCTCAGTAATATTGAATGGGCCATTGGAGCTGGTTCATTTAGGAGCTTCAAGCCAGCCAGCCTGATTAATGTTGGAAACACAAATTTTCAATATTCATTCTCACCATATTCATGTCGAAGAATCCAGAGCACGGCGAAGCATGAATAATGTTTGCAAACTACGTGTTGAGTGGCAGTGATAACGTGTAACCTGTGGTGGTGTAGTCATCGTGTTATAAACGGTGACTAACTGCAGCACGGATAATCCTCTCTTCCAAGACAACAATTTGAGCAGAGAGGAGGCGTTCAGATCACTGTCCTAGAAATTCTCCCATCAGATGGGAGGGATGACAAAGAATATCTAAGTAGCAGACGTGACGCCGTCTCATGGCTGCTGTGCAAAAGGCCGTTAAAGAAGACGGCAGCAATAAAAAACAACATGAAACCACACAGGACAAGAGAAATGAAAAATCAATTTGGCTTGCTCACTAAGACAAAAATTACCCTTAAAGATTTCTGGCTTGCTCCTTTTTGGGGATCCCTCTAGGACTTTGCATTAGCGGTCTGGGCATTTGAAGCCTCGCCATCATCTGCTGGCTACTGCAAACTCCAAACCTCCAAAGAGAAAGCTGAGTAAAGCAGGAGTCACTGATACACTCACTGGCAGAAAAGGAGAAGCTTTTCAAAAGGCTGACGAGGAAGACTGAAATGGCTCTAATTTCTTTGAGCTAAATTCAAATGTTGATTTGTTCAAATGCTGAGTGACAATTTCAGGGGAATTCCAGCTGAGTGAGTCTAAGAAGATATGCCCACACGTCTCCTCTGAGTGATCTAATTCCACATTGTCAATATATTATTATCTGTATTAAACTGACTCCCAACATGGCGTCATCACCTGAGAAGCTATTTTGACAGAATCCTTGCTTTTGTTACTCATTACCAAAGTTCAGAGAGATTATCCAATTACACGTTCAAGCTGCTGGTTTAACTGTCACCTTGCAATATGGACTCCCTCTGGCGTTTCATTAGTCCGACCCTGGAGCGGGCTGCTGCAAAGCCAGAGTTAAATGAGATCATAAATCTGCAGATCCTTATTTTACGAGCATGACGGGAAGTCTATTATAACTTTCATAAGCACCAGGCAGAAGGGGCAAATGGTATAACCCAGTCATGGGTTCTGAGATATGGGGGGGAACTGACCATGACACTGAATGCATCACATCTGTGAGCAGCAGGACAAGGGAAGGATGCTGTCAGAACAAGAGGGTGAAGGAATGATGAGAGTTCAAGTCTTCAAAGAGACGGTCTAAATGTTGGAATAACAAACCAGATATTCTAACTAAACCGTGTAATCTCGTTCTGTTTTCAATTCTTCATCATTTTAAATCAGCTTCATGCTTCATGTCCGACAGCTTCCATGTCTTTTTCTTTGAACGCATTTGAGAAGCTTTAACTTTTTCCCCACACTTGTTGAAAGTAGAGCACTCTCGCCTGTCTTCGTCACACAGAGCTCCGAAGCATTTCTGTTATGGCCAAATAAATCGAATCTCATTGTTTAAATGTGCTGCTTGTTGCTGAATTGACTGCAAGCATGCAAATGCATAGCCTCCCGCTTCAAATAAACAAACCAGCTGCCAAGTCTTCAAAAAAAAACAAAAAAAAAAACAAAATAAATAAATTAAAAAAGCAAAGCCCAATGAAGTCTCCCAGTAAAGTCCTTAGTCTCCTCTGCTTCCAAGGAAAACCGATTACCACAATCAGCGCAGCATGGACGCCAGTCAATAATATGACTCATAAACTCATCATGCCACCTCCCCTTGCCTGACTTTTCCTCCCTGCAGCTTTACATTTTCTCCCACTCCATCAGTTTTGCGACTGCCGCTGCTGTGGATGGCATCCTGCCCTCTCACCATCTGCACCTGCTTGCTCCAGTCCTAATCACACCTGAACGGCAGCAGTTCTGGCCTATGCTCCGAACATATGCATCAAGTGTTTACCAACTTTCTTTCCTCAGCATGGCTGGAAAAGTGAAAGAAAACAACAGTCGAGTAAGCAGTCCATTTTGTTATTGAAAAGGTTGCTAACACCAAGCAAGGTGTCCTGGTGAAAAAAAAACATTTGGCATCTGCTGCAGTGTTACATGGGGACAAGACAGCTCTATCACATCAGCCACAGAGCAGTGTGTGTGTGTGTGTGTGTGTGTGTGTGTGTGTGTGTGTGTGTGTGTGTGTGTGTGTGTGTGTGAAAATACTGTAGGAACTGTTAAAACAAAGCCAGAGCTTTACTTGTGCAAATATGGATCAGAGAATGGTGTGAAAGGATTATTAATGTTTGAGAATAATGAAGCTCTCTGGTCCCTCATAATGACAAACCGTATCAAACATCTTGTTGGCTCTTTACAAGGCATCACATCTCCAGTAACCATGTCAACACTATTTAAATATTACTATACAGCCGGACTTTAATGGAATTCTGGCTCTGCACGCTGCTTCTCATTGACCAGACATAAAGGGACTACTGTCAGGGCCTCAACTCACATATAATGTGTCTGCAAGCAGCACGATAAGTATAAAAGTTAAGTGCAAATAAAAATCCTCAGCAGTGTTTAATCCTTAATCAATAGCCAAGGATCAATATCAACAATCTGCTTTATGGGATGGCATGGTGGGTGTGATAACGTTTTCAGTAGCACAGAAGCAGCCAGAGTGACCCCAATCAGATTCGGTGTGCTGGCTCTCTGTGAGCTGCCATTATTTGTTCCATTCTTTCCTTTTAATGGAGAGAATACTGAAGCCAACTTTTTGCCTCCTAACCCTTTTTGTTTAAACCTTAGCTCATATGCAACAACTGAATCCTGCTATTCTTTCTTTCATGGCAGCATTACGGGCATCCAGCACAGCGTGATTGTGAGTTATTAATGCCCAGCCTGCAAACACCTCTCTATAGCTATAAAATAAATAAATAAATAATGCTGCAGCACTAACGCACCAGTAATCTCAGATTCATATTGGCTGAATGTTTGGAGAGTTTTTATTGTAAAACATATTTTCTGCAGTTTTTTCAGAAAACACCAGAGCTCAGGTTTTGGTTGTAGCTTTGAGAGAAAAACTTTATTTTTAGAAATAAATGTAGGTGAACCTATTTAATCAGTTTAGCCCAGCATAGCACAAGAGAAAATGAGTTCAATAAAGAGTTCAATAAAACAAATGATGAAAAATCTTGACACGGAAAAAGAAATACTACAAACACAAGACATTTCTTGGAGAAAAGTAAGAATTTAGTGTTCCTTCATGCCAGAGTTTTTACTAAGACCACCTTGTGTTGAAAAATGTTGGAGTTAGTGCCGTTTTGGTCAAATAATCTAACACACACTAATAAATCGACAGCTGGTTAAACCTAAAAACGCAAGTTCACCAGCTGCCTTAAAAACATTGCCACTTTTTATAATAATTATTTTATCATGAGTATATTATTACTTCTTATATTTGCTTATCTCTTATTTTTTATCTTTCTTTTTGCACCAAGAACCGCAGCAATTTCCTAATGTTGTGATTTCTCACACATATGGCAATAAAACCCTTCTGATTCTGATTCTGATGAGTCAAATCAACTTAACCAACCACTTTCTTTCAACTCTCAATATCAAGTTGTACAAATAACATAAATAATAACAATGCATTGTTTGAAATTAATATTGTGAGTTGAAACAACAAACTATGTCAGATTAGCAATTCAAAAAACACATTTCGTCTTGTTAAACATACACACAATTCTACATTATTTTAACTTACATATTTAAGTTAAAGACAATTATGTACGTATATTCAAGTTGAATGTTTATGTGAACTAATAGATTATAGTGACGTGATGTTCACAAATGAATAGAATCCTTTGAACGGCTCTTCAAAGTGAACGATGAGAGGTGAGTCCTTGTAGAGAACCGTTCATCTTGTTTTCCGGTAATGAGCAATGCACAATGCACCTAATTTTTTTAATAAATTTGTTGAAATAACACACAAATTCAAGTTTTCGTCATCAAAACACACAAGATTGAGTTTAACAACCAAAACTTAAAAGGGAGACTTGAGTGAAATAGTAAAATTAAAGTGAAACAACTTTTTGAGGTTGTCATTTATTACAGTGCACAGGGGCAGTCCTAGCCCATTTGGTGCGCTGGGCAAACACCCTCAAACTTCAAAACGCACAGGATGGGCTCCCCAAAAATGCACGCAAATCAAACTGAGCCATACCAATACTACAAGAGCTTGTGTGACCTGTTAACAACACTATGTGTGTGACTTCTAGCTAATAAAGGTTTCATTTAAAATATTCACAATTGACTAAGTTAAAGTAAATTTTTGTTTTTGCCGATTCTTTTGTGTGCAGTCACTGTCTCCACTCATAAGTATTTTTTAGAAGAATATTTGATGATAACATCCTCAAAATGTCTGTGCAGTACAGGCTGAAAGGGTAAGACACAGCTTCAGACACTCTTTGAATGCATTTCGCTCTCTGCATTAGCATTGACCTTTATAGACCTTTGTCTGTAAAATTCTCTTTAACACTGTAACCCGTGTGTCGATGTCTGTGACACATCCTAATAGAAATAGCAACAGCTGGGACAGATTATTGTGGACAGTTTAGAGTTGTCTTGTAAATTTTAGAATAGTTTTATCTTGTTAGCTTCTCTTAGCTACACAGTTGTGACAAACTGCAAAAAATAAAGTTTTTCAGTGACAATAATGTTCTATTTCTTTAAAAGGAAAACCAAGACTGGGAGAGTGTTTTATTTAACTTTATTTTTCATTTTTTTTTAATATTTAATTCCACAAAGGGTGTCAGAAAGGGTTTTGGAGATGATTTATATAACTTCAAAATTGTCTTGAAGATATTTTGATTTGATTTTGAATATCTTTTTTCAGGGAATCCAGTTGTTGTCCAGCTCACTCTCATGTAAATAAAAGTTGCTTCCATGCATGATAATTAAAAAATATATAGAATCAGTTTTATATTCTAACAAACCAAACCTCAGTTATATCTGCTGGAATACATTAAATGCAACTTGCAACTAATGAAAAGGAATCCTGTTAAAATAAACATTTGCAGCTGATATTTTTCTTTAATGCCACTGTGCAAAACTAAATTTGTATTTTTTTAAAGCTGCAATATGAGGTAAGAATATTACATCTTGTGGTCAAATTTGGTTACTGCAGTCCATTTTTATAAACAAAATGTCACTTTCTCACTCCATGACTAATTACGCATCAGAACCAGAAGACTCTAGATGTCAAGCGAAGACGAGTCATACACAATAAGTTGATAAGTAGATGAATGCATTGTCATATCTGGTGTTGGCACTCTGGGGTGTTTTACAATAGTGAGTACTTATTACACTTATTATGGTAGAATGTTATAGGCATTAGAGGAAGTGTGGTTGTTTACCGTCTTGCTGTTAGCTTGCTGTTATAGATCTGAACGACTTATTAAAGGAAGTAAAACGCCACGATAGACTCATTATTCACTTCACACATACATTTTACTGTAATAATTGAAAAAGTAGTTTGAGATTTTTTTAGAGATAACTATTTGCTTCTAATTCACGGTTACAATTTTTAGCTTAACGTTGGCCCCTAACTTTGTTTACCCAATACTGAAGTAAAACACAAGGATGCAGTGGCCTTTTAGGGGTACAACAAATAAGTTCAGGGTCGCTCTTGTTTACTGGCTTAGGTTCTTGAGATTTTTGCCTCCCAGTGTCGAATTACAAATGTAGACACTGCAGTGTTAGATCGGTGCAGACTTGGCAACCCCGTGGGCTTTCAGATTGTATACATCCCTCTTTGTTTTGTTTTTTTAAAGGAGAAAAACTGACAACCCCCGGCCGGGGCCAACATTACTGAAACATAAGACTGGTTTGTGATTATTTCACTGTAGAATTCTTACATGTTGTACCTTTAAAGTAACACAGAGCAGTTTCCTGCTCCTCCACCCTACTGGTTGAAAGTTGAACTACAACTACTGTAAACAACCCTGCTGCAGCCTGCAGTAGCTAGCGCTAACAACAAGCTAACACTAACATGGGCCAAGTCTTACTAAATAACCCAGAAATAAAAAAAAATCACACTGTTGGACAAACAATATTATTACTTACAAGTCCAGGATCAACAAAGCCATGTCACCATATTTCATAGGCTTTTTCAGCTTCCTTAAACTAGTGTAGGCCACGCCAGTGTTTACTCCAGTTTTAGCGCTTTGCTTCACCTCCAAAGTCATAACTCTCTTACTTTTACTTCCAGGCTCCGCCATGATGCCAACAGAAAAGCAAACTTTTTTCTTCTTCTTCTTATGATTTTTATTCACAATCAGCAAACTGAATAAACTAACTACACAGAAAATAGCTAACAGTCGTAATGCAGGTATAAGAGCGCCCCCTAGAACACCTACCCGCTCTACAAAACTGTTAAGTGCAGTATCTGGCCAGCAGAGGGCTGCAGAGTGGTGTCAGATATGAAACTGGTCAAGTTTCTAACTCAACTATCACTGAGATCAATGTTAAAGCTCTAGATTAAAGTTTAAAATCTATTTAGTGTTACTTTAAGTTAAAACTTCAGAAACTAAAAATGATCTTTTGGGCAACACACTTTTTTAGGGCTTTGCTTTAATATGACAGTTACCCATTCACACAATTGCTCTGCTCAGTTGAAAACTAATTCAGTACCTAGGCAAGCCCCTCAAACTGTGCAGGAAAAATGGTGGATTTCTGTTCAGACACCTAAAATAGAATAATAAGTCATAAATAAGAGTTTTTCCAAGCAGCCTGACAGATCTATAGCTTGTTTTTGTTTTACAATAGTTTACAGTCACATTGTTTCCATGGAAGTGTTCTAAGGATCTTCGGCTCATTACGAAACATGGTTTTGCACTATCTAGATGTGTACAAGCACCCAGGCAGCATCCTGCCTGAAAAGCATATATAAACTCAGTCAGCTGTGCTCTTGGATCAGCTGGTTAGAAGGCAGGAGCAGTGAGGAAAGGCAGAATTTGTAAATAGCTCTTAGCTTGGAGAGAACAGAAAGCAGCATGCATGAGCGCCAGCATGAGGAGCAGCCATGCAACAGCCACTGGCACGCCAGCAGAAAAGTGTCACAAGTCCACAGCAAGATGGTTTTGATTAGAGCTCCAAACGTGTTGTGAGTCACGGCTGCTTCTTAGATCATCTCTGGCAAACCTCTCATTAATAGTGATGCGATTTCGAGGCAGTGTTTTACATGAAAGTTTTATTTGCTGTCATTGTGGAGAATCTGGCTGTCTTGAAGCAAAGATGTTTCCCATCACAACATTCAGTTATAATGTAATTATTTCTAACGGCATCAAAGTGCTTTTGATGAAACTTTGATGACATGAACTTTAACAAAAGCATCATCTCATCCTCTTGTTGTGCACAAAAATCTTGACAGTAATTAAAGCATTGAAAGAGTTTAATTCTGCTCACAAAAAGCAGGAATAAACCAGAAGTTGGAGGAAAAAGTCAGCGTCTAATCCAAAAATAACTTTCATTTTTGAAAAAGTATTGTTTGATGAATTTATTCTGAAGTTTTGATTAAAACGTACCTGCTGAGGTAGCCCAACCGCTTAAAACAGAATGTGTCAGAGCTTGACATTTGAACAAAGACAGCAGCAGGGTGTCTTATTTTTCCGATTAAACATTTCAGGCTGATAACTCATGGCTGAATTAAAGGGATATAAAAATGGCAGCTGGGTGTTATAAATTACAAAAACTCCTCATCAAACAGACGGACCTTCACCCTTGGGACGTGAATGACTCAACACACAAAGATAGATCGTATACCTTAACACACACACACACACACACACACTTGCACAAATGCGTGCACTGATTCACATCCAGATGGTCGAACATCTCTTGGGATGTTCAATTTCTGTCATTTCAACAGATCTGGGCATTTGCCTAATGGGTAAGACGCCATAAAAACTCTCTCAGGATGAAGGAAAATGCCTTCACTAACTGCAGATGAGCCCAAAAAGATCAGATTCCTTCCTTTGCACCTCTTTTTATCTGTCTTATAGGGCGATAAAGACACTCAACTTTATAAGAAGTATTTAACATTAAAACTTGAGTTTATTTTAGATTGCATGCCCGTCCAGTAGGATGTCTCATTAAAGAAGAAACAGCAGATTTTGAGGGAATTCAAAACTGCAAAGCTGTCTCAAGTCTTCGCTATCACCCTTAAATTTGAGCACCCTCTTTTCTACCCTGGAGCTGACTGACAGATATGATCACCCTGAGCATCACTCAAGACAGCCCTCCACCTCCTATCACCATGCCAAAAAACATATGATTTACCACAGATGTCAGCAGCGCATTCCTCATCACTCACAAGCACACAGCTACCATACAGTATCATTATTTTGGATGAAACATCACTCTCCCAGGCTCATCTAGCTCTTTTGTTTCTTTCTCTTCATAAAACAAAGCTTTTGAGACAGAGTCTTTGCCTCTGAAACCTCTTACACCTGCTTTTCTTTCTTTCCCAGTCCCAGTTTTCTCTTCAAGTTTCTAGATTTAGCAGAATTAAGTCATACTCACACTTACAATCCTTTCTGAAGTGCCTCCCCTGGAGATGGTGGTCCCATTGAGTCCCACAAGTGAAGGCAGAGTCTGAGACATCCAGTTGGTCACCATGGCCATAGTGCTGAGCACGGCCCCAATCTTGAGCATAGGAACACTCATGTTTTCTTCCCGTGGGGCCCGGCACAAATGGCCTGACAGCCAGCTCTGCCCTGCCCTAGCCTAGACCTCAGCTCCTGTAAACCCCCTATCCTCTGCAGACAGCCTGGACGGGATGACAAGCCTCTCAGCTTCTGCTTCAGCCTGAGCAGCAGCAGCTTCCCCCAGAATGGGTAAAGCAAAGCTATATTACTGACACAGTCCTGACTGAGCGAAAGGGATGGGCAAGGACCGGTTAGAGAGGAGCAGTTTCCATCCAGCAGCATCACACTGAGAGCCTTTCCTCTCAGAGTGACTGCCTCAGCTTCAAGCCTTGCTCCCTCCCTCTTCCTCTCTCTCCTGTCTCCCTTCCTCAAGATGCAGAGCTGCGCATTGGCTGCCTTTGTCTCATCCCCTCCCGATCAGCCTCTGCTCTGTTTTTGCCAGCCCTGTTTTGCATGCAGTTTTCTATCCAGTCTTTCCCTCCGCTCTCGTTTTCTTTGACATTTGGCGGCTCTTTTATGGCTCACATCTTGAAGTGAGTGCATGTGTCTGTCTGTGTGTAGATCTAAGAGAGGATGATTTCAGAGCACTGATCGGTGTGTGACACGTGAGTGCCCCAGGCACCTGAGTACCGTCCTTTGCAGGGTAGGCTGTCCTGCTGTCTAATCTCACTGTCTGTCTGGAACAGAGGACTGAGAATATGACATGATAGATGTGAAGGCTGGCCACATGGACAGCTGGTTCGGCAATGCACTGAAATGGGAGAGATCCAGGTGCTTCTACCTACTGCTGCCTCTGACAGCTCATCCATCATTTGACTTCATGACAGTCTAGACAATCTGCAGCTTGCTCTGTTAGAGACAGAGTCATAATCTTATTTCATCCGTACACGCCACATGCTTCGTCATAAACACATTATATTACCACCCTTGCTCACAACGTACTGCTGAAACTTTCTAGGCTTGGTGCATAAAACTGTTGATTCAAGCCAAAAATTATGTAAATCAAAATTTGAAGTAATAACGTCTATGAAAAAAAAAAAGAAACAGGCTGAATGTGCAGCCTGACTTGATTGACAAATACAATATGATCAGGAGGATGTGTAATAAAACAACAGATGTAGTTGGACAGCAGAGAATGTAACCAGTGTCCTGTTAGATTCATCTTCATCAAACATGCGTTGAAGTTCAGATTAGAAGAAGGATGACATCAATTCCACCTTAATTCTTTCCTTCAGAACAATTGTAAAAAAGATATTTGGTCTTTGTGCTGCTTCATGTCCTGAACAGCAACACACACACACATGAAAATATGGCCTGTTCAGACAAAAAGGCCAAGTCATCTTGCTTTCTTCAAGGTCTGCTGACTTACATTTTGTCAGCCTCTGTGTCCCTAGTCAACCCAACACACACACACACACACACACACACGCACGCACGCACGCACGCACACACACACACACACACACACACACGCACGCACGCACGCACGCACACACACACACAATCGACTGGGTTTAATGGGTGAGTGATACGGGTTCCTCTGTGGGTTGAAGTGATATGAGAAGAGACAGCTTTCTGTACTTCATCCAGGAAGTGTCAGCACACTCCAGCTCACCTGCTGGCTTCTGCATCAGGCTTGCTTGTGCCATTTTTGCA
>SSNS01000016.1:3773670-3821989 GCA_006937985.1 Aphyosemion australe | reverse complement strand
GTTGACCTGCCAGTTAAAGGGTCAAAAGACTCAAATGAAGATGATTTAATGAGTAAAACCATAAAATAATAATCAGACACAACAGAAAACAGCTTTCCACATTTAGAGGTAATCTGTAACTAAACATGACCTCACTGATGCATTAGTCAGCATAAATCAGATTACATATAATTTATTACTACAACACAACTCAAAAAGTTGATTTACAGGTGCGGGTCACAGGCCATCTTCTCCAAAGTGCCAGACCAAAGAAAGGATGAGGAATAATGTGAGAGGTGAGGACAAGCTCTCATACATCACGTAACTCAAGGCTCTGCCAATGAACGGAGTGTTCACCGTCTGCTGGCACACTATTAGCCAGAGAGGGAGCCAGCCATTTAACCTCTATTCATTCAATCCCCTTTGATTAATTTTCGCAGCCATTTCGTTCCTTTTAATTAATTGTCCAGTCTAATTTTCCCTTTAACTCTGCAATGTCACTACATGCATTTCTTTCTTGTCGTTTGTCATCCTTCATTGTGAATGCATTTCAGCTCGTCTTCTCTCACCTTTTGTGTTGTTTCTCTGGTTCCTTTAACAGAATAGTATTACTCTCTCTTTGCCCTTCATAAGCCCTTACCTTCATGATTAATACCCTGAGCTCATGCACATTTATCTAACATTTGTATTTTTGCAGTCTTGGGCATAAATTAGCAACATATCAATAAGACACAAACAACACATTTTTACAAACACTTCCACCAAGACTGCATGTGCTTCGTTATTAACATCTTGCTTGCTGCCTGGAGTGTGCCCTATAAAGGACATTTTTAATCAGTTCAAATGCCCACCGACCACACGGCAACAGCAGCATTTTTGCACGCCCATGGGTGGCAGTAGAGTGCCACAAAGCCCTGCGGCCACAGCGAAAGACTGAGGGTGAGGAAACAATACATGGGAGCAGAAAACACCAAGCACTTGCTGCATTGTCCCTGAGCACTAACACACAGCCTGCTGCAGACCTGAAGCTGAAATATAGGAGCCAATTACACCTCAACTAATATCACAGACAGATTTGAATAATAATGAAGGAAGTGCACAGACTCTGAGCCCGGCGTGAGTCTGAAAGATGCTGGAGTCATCGTGTTCTGAGAGCACTACTTTTCTGAGTCATGATTAATTAATTAGCTGATAGACAAGGAGGCCCACAGCCTTCTAAATGCATTAAGATCTAAATCATCTTAAACAAAGTGTGACCCCATTACCATGGCAACTATTTTAATGGCATAAATAAACTGTGCCCTGAGGTTCAGGTCAGAAAAAAAAACAATGGAGTGTTTTCAACATGGATCGTTTAATCTATTAATGGCTCCTGTGGGTCTTTGATTTAGGAAACTCATTTGGGTTTTATATTTCACCACGACTAAAACCACAGAAGAGCTATAATAATCAATGTATGCATGCATCAAGCATAGAAAATACACTCTTTACAGAATAATATGATCAATATATACCCTGCATACATATATACACACACACACACAGACACACACGTATTTATTTACATATGCCACAGATTAAGTAGGGAATCTTTCAAACACTACCCATGGGTTGCATGAAAACGTCACGTAGGAGCCTATAAGACTGCAGCTTGCATCAGCTGGGATTTATAAGCCTGTTTGTCAGAATTTCTCAAAAGATGATGAAATCGTTTCAAATATTGTGTTTATTTCTGTGATTACAATAGCCTAGTGTGAGGAAATGTGAGTATTAGCGCTGATGTGTTTACTTGTGGGTACATTTTGTCTGTGTGCATCAATACTCACACAAACAAAGCTTTCTCTCCACTGAGCTGTGAAATGTCCTCAGTACTCTCAAATAGTGCATACCACAGTGTTGTTTGAGTGACCCGGCTGAGATGTGCCATGCGTGTCGTGGTTCCGTCATCTCAACACAGAACACTAACAAGGATCAACACAGAACCGCCGCATGAGACTGAAACCAGCATGTTAGAGACCAGTAACAGGTGCAAATGTCTCATTTCAGTCAGAAACAGACATCAGTGAGAACGGCTTATTGACGTTATTGACTGTAACACACCCTCTATACCGGAGTAGAAGCTATACTTTGGATTTTAGTTCCTACAGTACAGAAAAAGTCCTAATGAAATCCACTGCTACATAAGACAACAAATCCAGTCTTGTTTTAGCGTTGCAATGTGCAACAAAACATATTGCTAAAAAATGATATATTTATGTAAACTGAAATCTTGACTCTGCTTTATAAAAGCACATAAATGTCTTTAACTTCATTCATTACCAAAAATAAATAAGTAGTAAGAGGATAAATGAACAAAAGAACCAAAATAACTTCCAACAATTTATTAGCTCCAAGAAAACTGATTAACACTTCCAAGTATATTCATGGAAGTGGCATTCAGATTTATGCATACAAAGATTGATTGCTCTTGATTGCTTCCTTGATTACAATCTCATCAGTCTATGGAGACTTACATTGCATTATTTGTGGGTTATCTGGCGTGACAAACGATATACTTTCAAAGCTCAGATTGCTCAATCAGGGCACAAGTAAGGCACCACATTTTGCTGCAGGCCTGCCAAAGAAAAGCCTTGATCAAAGCAATACAAAAGAACTGCATGTGCCAATCAGCTGCCATGCATCCTGCAGCACAGCACGGCTCTGTGCTCTGGCCCTTTTCATGCCAATAGCACCAGCTGAACATTACTCACTGCAGCCCCTCCTGAGGCAAATATGCTTAGCTAAATTGCCACCACACAGAGCCAAATGCATGCAGATATGCATTCACCCACATAATTACAATGATGTCTTTCTGTCTCCATGATGACCTGATAAAGTCTCCAAAACCCTCCCGTTTCAGAGTACAACAGCAGCAAGCCAGTGTCATTCCATGACCTTTTGTTCCCACGCAGCTAATCAAACTTTTTGTGTCTTACATAAGGAAAGCTATCCCTGTAAATGAAATAATTACAGATTGAAGCTGTTCTTCTAAGCAGAATGGTAGCTGAACCTCAAAGAAGGCCCTCTAATTGAGGCTGCGCCCTGTGGCTACCTCCCTCTTCAGGATGCCCTTCACTGAACTTCAGTCGTTGGCCTTGTCACTAGCATCCAGAATAATTGAGCATTTTTTCATCTGGGTGTTAGAGTTATGGCTGCATCACTTCCTCTAATACTGCCTCAGCTGTAAACAATAAAAAACATCTGAGACTGCAGGCTGCAATTTACAAATCAAAAGTAGGCTGAGACTTGTTACAGAACTACTGGTGTCCTTTTACTGTCTGAATTCATGCTTTTTAGGTAAACAATGCATTCATCTGTATTTGTGGACAGGTTGTTCTTAGCGCTATGTTCCTATAGTGTCTTGCAAGATGATAAAAGAGACAGCCAGTGGACAAAGTTCCTGCATGTTTTCCATCTGAGTCATTGTTTACAAGTGTCATGTAGTCACAGCGCGTAGGTATCACTATGATTGTCTAATCACTACGGTGGGTCACACAAGAGGAAAACAAGTCAAAGGAGAAGAGAGGAAAGAAGATTCAGTAGGAGGCTGTGATGTTAATAAGAGGCAGAGAAACAGACAGCAAAGGCATCTAAAAAAAGCGTGGATGTTGTATTTGAAACTCCCCGAGGTGATGAGTTTACATCTTGTCTGTTTTCTGCCACGTCTGCAGCGGCAGCAGAGAGGAGTGACCCTGCCAATTATAGTCCAGTTTACTAGTTGGCAGCATAAAGCTCTGTTTTAGAATTGGTCAAGGAAAATAATCAGGACTGGAGCCCATCAGCTATGAACATATTAGTAATGAGGGTCCAGGACCAGCCTTATGTCAAAACTCACAGTGGATCCTCCGTTTGCTTCCTCTGTCTTCAGGTCATTAATGCTCACAGAAGCTGGAACATTTAATTACGGAGACATTATTAGCACAACACAGGCACAGAGGAAAGAAATCCCAAAACAGCCCTGAACGCAAAAGTACATTTACAGCCAAAAGGAGTTTCAGGCAAAAATGTTAACAAAAACCTTTAGATAAATAAATGAGCTTGTCATTGTGTGCTTTTCTGGAGTTTTGCCCTGCTTCTCTAAAAGGAAGGATTATTAGTATAAATAAACATCCTCAAAGCTTTGTTTTCACCTTTCAACACCACCCTGCTAATTCCAACCGAATAATCTCTAAAGACAAGCGTGAGTTTCAAAATGAGACATTCTGTGATTCTGCAAACAGACAAGAAAATATCAATAAACTGAAGAAATTGGTTGATGGAGAAAAAAAGATCAGAGGTTTATGTGAATGTGGGCTAATGTAGAGCCAGTCGAGTGTGAGATGAGAGGTGTTCTGAGTGAGAAGGTGGAGGTAGGAGGACGATAGAGAGGCCCTAATGGTGAAAGATTGGCCCTGGAGTCTCGCTCTGTACTAATGGGGGCTGCAGTGGATTGTGGGAGTGAATCTGAAGTGACAAATGAAACATACCATGAGTGTGATGTCCTGGATTAATAACGCAGTTCATCTCTCGCATAGAACTTAAAAGGATATTCCACCCAAAATTGAAATTTTGTCTGTTGACATATTTTCCAGAGTTAGATAAGTGGGAAAAAAACAAAATTTAACCAACCCAGTCATTCTCCTGACCCGGCTGTACTCCTTTAGCTTTAGCTTAGCATAAAACACAGTAAGTGAATGGATCCAACTAGCATTGTGAGTTAAAAAGTCCTTAAAATCACTCAGTAGTGATCCCAGTTCTGCTTGGTGACCTAAATAATCACACTGACTGCAAGTGAAAATAATTAGTAACATAAAGGAATCACAGGCGCCATTTTAGACTTGGGACTATTTTAAGACAAAGCACAGCTGTGAGCCTCCGCTGAAAGGTGCAAGGCAGCCCCAAAGACACCTGCTGACTGTAAACACTGATGCACACGTTGTTAGCGAACCCGCATAAAATACACAAACACACACATGCATGCATGCACACATGCATGCATGCATGCATGCATGCACGTAATTAGCAGCACACATCCAAGTTTTCTTTTTATTTGGATTTCTGATAAATGTGTTCAACAGCAAGACCCCTGTTTTATTTTTGAAGCATGATTCGTGCAACTGCTGGGTCTATGAGGAGTGTCAGTGCTTCATATTTGTGCACACGCGCACGCACGCACGCACGCAGACACATACACACACACACACACACACACGGAGCAGCGGAGCTTGTCTCCTAATAGTGCAGTAGTAACACATATAGGCCCTCTGCAGATCTGTTTGAGTAACTTTTTCACGGTCTGAACACATTTGATAAACCTAATTCTTTCCGTGCATTGCAGATGGAATGACTTCCGTGTTTCACGGCTGCAGGGGGAAAGCGGGTCATTCAAAGCGATTTATTTTGGATTACCAGACAGGAGGAGCAGGTATTTGGTGAAGCTTGTTTTTATTGATCAGTCAGTCAGAGTCTAGGTCTCCGTTCCTGCAGAAGACTGCTCACAGGTTCAGCTCTGTGCTCGGCACAGCGATTCTCTGCATAAATAAAATTAAAAACTGTGTCTCTGTCAGCTTAAAACATCTTCATGCAACACACACACTTGCACACACGCACCCACACAAGCTCCACTCTCTCCTGCGCAAATGCGATGTGCTTATTTTTTCTCTTGCTGTCATTGTGTGTGTGTGCGTGTGTGTGTGTGTGTGTGTGTGTGTGTGTGTGTGTGTGTGTGTGTGTGTGTGTGTGTGTGTGTGTGTGTGTGTGCGTGCGCCCGCGTGCGTGCATGCGTGCGTGCGTGCGTGCGTGTGTGTGTGTGTGTGTGTATCTTATGCTGGTTCACTAACAACGTGTGCATCTGTGTTTTACAGTCAGCAGGTGTCTTTGGGGCTGCCTTGCACCTTTCAGCGGAGGCTCACAGCTGTGCTTTGTCATAAAGTAGTCCCAAGTCTAAAATGATGCCTGTGATTCCTTTATTGTTACTAATTATTTTCACTTGCAGTCAGTGTGATTATTTAGGTCACCAAGCAGATTTGGGATCATTACTGAGTGATTTTAAGGACTTTTTTACTCACAATGCTAGTTGGATCCATTCACTTACAGTGTTTTATGCTAAGCTAAAGCTAAAGGAGTACAGCCGGGTCAGGAGAATGACTGGGCTGGTTAAAATTTGTTTTTTTTCCCACTTATCTAACTCTGGAAAATATGTCAACAGACAAAATTTCAATTTTGGGTGGAATATCCCTTTAAATCAATCAGAAGAATTAGTAGATTTTAAAAATGTGAGTGCTTTTGTTTTGACAATGTATTTTGTGGTTTGCAGGCGATGATTTGCAGCTTGTCCTGCTTGGTCAACACTGTGAAGATCTGCTGTGTTTAATGATGATATTTGGGACCAAACAAATCTGAGGACAGACACAAAATCAGAAAGGTCATCAGTTTCATTAATATTCCATGCAGTAAAAGGAGGGATGGATGATTTTTCTCCCTTCAGGAGGAACCTTTTTTACTAATCGTTAACATGAAGTCTTGATTTGCTGTTTTACAGACATGTCAGTCATAATCTCTGCTGCATACTGATATTGTTAATTCTTGCTGGACTACTAGGGGGGAAAAGCTGACAACAATCATTTTAAAACTTTAACGATGAGAGGTTTCCATAGCAGGTATTATCTGGCTGTTCCTGAACTTGAGATGGTTTTAGGGATTCTGGGGACGTTTCCTCCAAACACAAAAATATATGGACACATCTTATTCAAGAGATGCTTTAGTTGATTTGAAAAATAAATCTTACTTTCATTTGCAAGATAAACTTTTGAAAGTGATTTATTTCCTTAATTATTGCTGACACACTTTATTTCTTTGCAAACAACATTATCCTGATCCAAGATCCGGTTTTGTGTTCAGGCACAAATCAGAATGTTTTGCTGTTTTATTTTTTCCTAGAAAGAATCCTGCAGTTCACATTTAATGGTCTTGGTGAGGGCTGTTTGGATAAGATCATGACAGATTTGGGCATGGCAGCAGCAGATATTGATCTAGAGCATACATACCGAGTGGAAAAAAGTGCCTGACATGTAAGAAGTGCTCTTCTGTGAAGATCCCTGCTACAGCCCATTGCAAGCTGTTACTCCACTAAGAAGAGTAAAGAAGTGAGAGCTGGGCAGGAGAGGGCCAGTAGCCTGAGGCAATAAGGCCTAAAGAGGAAGACCTCTCCAGAATACCTATTCATCACGTCAGCGTGGCTGAAGAGCTGGGCTCTGCTGCTCAGACATGTAGCAGAGAGCCCTGTTAGATGTCACAGCCCAGGCTGACAGGTTAGAACCGCCACCTGCTCGCTTCTTTACCCGTCCTGTTATGCAACGACAGGCAGACGTATACATCTCACTTTTCATTCACAAGACCACAAATCCAATAAACAAGTGCATGCTTAAATCGTCACAAGAGCATGGTGCCTTGCCTCCACCCCCCCTCCCCCTCTGACAAAGATGCCACTCTAGATCATTCTCCTCTCTCATCACGTCTGTCATCACTAGTTCTTTATCCTTGCTGCTTCCAGTGTGTCCGTCGCCTGAGCGACACGACGCACATGCCATTGTTTTGTCACGGTCATATTGATCAAGTGATGTCGAGCTAATTAAAGACAATCTGCAAGGAGTGGCATTGCCAGCGAGCGGACCAGAATCACAGTGGCAGAGAGATGGGCCTCTAATTGTTATTCTCCTTTTGGTTCTGATAGGACAGATAATTCCCCCGCAGGCACTCTTGTGATGCTCCTCCTTACACCCCCCCCCCCCCCCCCCCCCTATTTCTCAGCTTTCATTTACACCAACTCTACTCCATCTCTTCCTTCCTCTGTCTCTCTCCCACACACTCCAAACCACGCTGCCCTGCTCAACAACTCCAGTGGGCACTAATTCAAACCCAGCTCACATCCTTCTCTTTTGTACCAGCGCTGCCCACAAACCCTGATCACCGCAGCATCTTCACTTCATCCACATGTGTGATTATGACTTCAGTCCCTTTTGAAAAAAATTACAAAACGTTTAAAGCTGTTTTTACACATGCAGCAATGCTAACATTAATTAGATGTGAGATGCATACTCATTGTCAGGCTAATTAGCGAGGTACAAAGGTGCAGAAGGATATTTTGTTTTTGCAGCGTACATCGTGTTTTTATTCCTGCAGCTGCAGAGCACTGACAAATGAACAAAACTCGTACTTGTACTCTCAAGCAACGAAGGACATGCTGATGGGTTCCTCAACATTTTTAACCACAGTTCTTTTTTAATTCAAACCCTGCCAATCCATAAAAATAATGGATTGTGTGTTTTAAGTGATTAAAAGCTAAAATAACAGTGCGATGTCGTCAGCATTTCACTGTTATATTCATTATTTTATTGGACCCTGAGTTTCTATAAGTATAAATATAGCAGTGTGTAACTTCAGGATGTGATGTTCGCTCCGCATTACATTCTATTTTTTTGTCCATGTGTTTAGTAGACTTTGAGAAATCCCTGGGGATTTGGAATCAGTCAGAATGGTGTAATGAAAGCTAGAGTTCTTTCCACTGGAGCGTCTTGTTATCTTTCCTGTCCTACATGTAGTGTCTCTATCAAAGAACCTCTCTACCTTGCTCTCCGTGGTGCGGCAGAAAGCAGGCCTGCCAGGCTGCTTGATATGCAGCAGTGTCTGATGGCTGCTGGGCTCCCACGCCTCCCTGACTGGAGCCTTTAAGCCTTGGAAGAGTCAGATAGAGCCTCGCTTATCAATGGGCCTACTGAGTAGCTGTGACAGTGCCACGTGGAAAACACATCGATTAAATGGTTCCTCTCCCTTTCTGCATCTTTTTCCAGTGTGTCGCTTAGCTTTCATCAGTTGTTTTTCTTTTTCTTACCCAAAATGAAAGCTTAGCAGTTGAGTTTGGTGCTTTTCTGTCGGTGTAAATAATCTGAGGAGTTCATAAGATCTACTTTGTCTTTGATTCATCATTCAGTATGAGATTATTGTAAGAAAACAACAAAAATCTGGGGTACAAATCGTCTCTGAGCAGATCTAAGAAATATAAACTACTTAGACAAAAGTGACGAAGGTCGCAGGGTGTCACTTTGCACGTTGAATCTGAAATCTAAATCTGTCTGGTGTCTGATGTGGATTTTTTTTTTTTTGATAAAAGTAGAAATGTGAAGCGCGCCGTTCAAGTACCAGCTTGCCCAATCTGTTCAGTCTTATGAAAGCTTTTGTATCAGAGCAGGAAGAGCAGCTCTAGGCGCAACAGCCATATTTATATTCCAATCTTCTACACAGAAACCCACATCGCCAGACTCATAAAAGATTCATCGAGCAGGGGAAAGCAAGGTCGTACAGAATACTGGTCTGGAGGTTCCTTCTGCAATGCAAAGAACACAAAATGAAATCAAAGATGGAAATGCACAAAGAGAAAGATGCTTTGAGCTCATCCATGGTGGTGGCTGTTAGGGTAACAAGTGCCGTCTCCTGCGTTACTGTGCTGACCGAATGATCAAGCATGCCTGTGCTCTAATTGGCATCTGTCACCTCCCCAACACACATCCACACCCCTAACCCATGCATACTGTAGCCCTAACAGCCTCTGCTATGCTTGTTAGAATCAATTTCATGCATTGTTTGGCTCTTTGTCTGTGCTGGTTCAAATTACTGACATGTTTGCGAATTACACAGCAAAGAGGAGAGAGGGAAGCAGACAAAGACAATGAGCGTGCAAGAAGAAAAAAACGAGTGCGTGTGGGAGCGTGTGTGCCTGTTCTGGGTGTTGTCAGAGAAATGTCACTCTTGCTTAGTGTCACAGACGTAAACCTTTGGGAGACCAGTACCCTGCAGCACACGCTCGCAGAAGGGGAGTGAGAATGTGGGGGAGAGACATAGGTATGATATTCATCCCACCAGTCAAGCTGATTCTTCTGCACAGTCTTGACAGTAAGCACACAAATATTGTGCTTCCGTAATACCATAACTATTTTTGAGAATTATTCAGTTATTGTTTTATTTTGAAAAAAGAGAATAAAGGAAATAATTATTCAGGCTCACGTACATCTATTGTCATTCAGTCTGCATTTAAATGGAATCAATCCCAGAGTGAACAGCTGGCTGCTGGTCAGCTGCCATGTCACCACGCCTGTACAAATGGGAAGTCTCTAACATTTGTATTTAGTATTCAGTCCAAAAAGACCTCACAGACCTTTCTAATGGCAATTACCAGCTGTCCTCAAGTCAAAGAGCACGGTTCATGGGAACGCTCACAGTTATTTTAGGAGAGCTGGCCGCTGGCTTTTCAACAAGACGGAAAACAGCAATAGAGGTCATTTAGAGCCCACACAAGCCTGCAGCTGAGTGGTCAGTGTGTGGCCTGGAATGACGGAGAGGACTTTTAAAACACAAACTAAATAACAAGACTACCACACTTTATTAGTCTCACAATCAAACTTTAACAACAATGATTAATTGTAGGAAAATGAGGTAAATCTGCGTGTGTGTAGTCCAAACGTAATCTGAAAGTCAAAATAAATGATCTTTTCTTTAAGTATTTGCTAAAAAAAAACATAAATCAAATACATTTTACTTGTAGAAAAGGATTTTTTATTTTTATTTTATTCTAATTCTGCAAAATCATGTTTTTCCAGATGAGTAGGACTAGGGTGTATCACTAGAGGAGACTGATGCCTTTTGCCAAACATTTCATTAACGAGAATTCTGAAGAAATATTTTTACCCTTAGACTATGAAATCTGAGCCTCTCTGCAGTCTTTGTTGTGCTAGGGTTCATTTATACTGAAGCAAAGACACAATGGTTGAAAAAATCAACGGATTTGAATTTACTTTAAAAATGTTTGTGTGCTAAATTTAACATCTAAACACATTTTGGGAGACAGCCTGTGGTCTTCTAAATAAATGCAATTATCAGTGTTTTGACTGAGCTTGATGTTGGATGAGACTTGAACATTAAAGAGGACCTAGGATGTAAACCAACATCTTCCTTGTTGTTGTTGAATAAAGACAGCTTGGCTGGTCAACAGTAGCATGCCAAAAAGTCAAAGCCGTGTGTGACCTACTTTTTATGTAAATTAGAAAGTTGGAAAAGGCGAGAGAAAAACTTCTGTTCTGAGAAAGCCTTCAACACGTCATAAGAGGGAGCCACGCCTCCTCAAACCTGTATGTCTCCAGTGTCTGAGGCCTTCTGGGGAAACCAACCAATCAGCAAGCAGCTCATTATCATATCCATGTCCTGGCTGAGTGGGAGGGGGCAACAGCTCTTTTCACAGCAAGGCTGGTTTAGGGGGTTTAGAATGGCCTGTATCAGGGCTCCTGGGACAGATGAAAGCCTAAAGAACATTTCTTCTGCTTTTTAGAGGCTCAAAGCTCTGATTTAGATTGTTGATTAACTGCATTCTAGGACCACTTTAAAATGTTAGAGCTTTTAAAAAAGCCCAAACATGTTTAGGTTTTCTGTGAAAGGATGGCAAATTAATGAGACATTTAGTGTCAAGTTAGGGAGAATAATTTAAATTGAACTTGTTTCCTGTTAAAGGGCTCTGTGTATTGAATGTGAATTTTAAGTCCAGTGGGCTACAGTGAAACTAATAAAACTTTCTACCTCAGATACGGTGCTGTGAAAACGTATCTGACCCCTGGTATGTTTCTTCTGGTCACACATAAATGTTTCAGATCAACAAATAAATTCAAGCAGCAGATGGACCTGTGTAAATGTCTAAAAGATGATTTTATGTATGAAGGGAAAAAAGGCGATCCGTACCAACCTAGCCCATTTGTAGAAGTAATACAGGGACTTGTTTACCACGAAACACCTTAATAATCCCTAGAGATTTTGGTAATATATTGTGTGGACTGACAAGACAAAAGTTAAACTTTTTGGACTAACAGCCTTTTAATAAAATAACATCATACAACAGTCTAGCAGGGGTGGGAATTGAAAACTGGTTCTTGGTGATAACCAGTTCTCATTGTTTCAATTCCTAGGAATCGTTTGCCATTTTTGCAAACAATTCTCTTATCAATTCCAGCAAATGACGTCAGCACGCACGTTGCGTAGCTTACGCATTTACTTAGCAGGAAACATGGCGCCTAAGTGGCACAAAAGCTCAAAGGTTTGGTTGTACTTTACAAGAAAGGATGACAACAGGGCAACTTGCAATACTTTCATCAGAGAGGAAACTCTACAAATATGCAAAAGCATTTGTGCACAAAATACGCGATAACTTAAAGTGAATGTCATGTTTTTGACCCGCTCCAGACTAGTGAATTTCAACGCAGCAGCAGCGGTGACGTTTGCACATCTTCTCCTGTTAATACTGCAGGTAACTAATCAGCTAACACTGCCTACCTAGTTAGTGTCCTCCACACTAGCATACTCCAGCGACAAAAGTCTGACCTGTGGTGAGACTTTTCCAATCTTGCAAAAGCTACAGCAAGAACATCACTCTGCCTTCATAAGGAGCATAAAGGAGAACATCTGGACAGATCTTTCCAAATGATACCAGGTACAATTGATTATCATAAATAAACTGACAGTTATAATGCAGGAAACTGTGTGCAATTAATTTTTTGACACCTATTGAACTACTCGGGAATTGATAAGGAATTGGATTGATAGACAGAATCAACAATGCTATTGAAATTGATAAAAACTTATCAAGTCCCACCCCTAAGCAGGGTGGTGGTAGTGTGATGGTCTGGGGCTGCTTTAGGACAACTTGCTGTAATTGATGAACCATAAAAGTCTGCGCTCTGCCAGAACATTCTGAAGCAGAATTTTTGACCTTTGACCTTAAACAGGCTGCCCATGCTGCAGAACCCTCTGATTAATTAAAACAATTCTATAAAGAGTGGGAAAAAACTCTTTCACATAAGCATACAGCATAAGGGAGTCGTTAATACCAATTATCACAAACACTTTACTGCAGCTTTTGCCACCAAGGGTGTTTCAACCAGTTATTAAATGTAAGGGTCAATTATATCTTCAAACAGGGTCTGGTTAGTTTGGACAAATGTTTTCCTGTTATATGTGAACTCATCCTCTGAAAACTGCTCTTTGTATTCACACAGGTTGTCTGATAGTAAAATTTAAAACAGAAGAAACATGTAGAGGCTAATACGTTTTCACAGTGATGTGACGGTAAAAACTATTAAAGTTTAACATAAAACTAAACCTTACCCTGAAAGATTTCTCTTTCGGTTCTCAGATCAGAGATGAGTCCTAGCCGTATGAGTGCTCGGTGTATTTACAGATGATTTGGCCTTGCAAACACAAACGTTCACACACCTCTCATGATGTAGCACCAGGCAACATGAAAGCACATGGCAGATTAAAGAAGAGGCAGCGAACAGCGGATGTTACCAAAGGCTTTCTGTGCCTCGGCTGCTTTCTTAAGCAGCATCTCGTCTATAAAACAAATCTCCCTACAACGGCTCAAACACACAATGTGGTGTCATTATCATGCATTTGTACAAGCTCGACTCTAATCAGTCATGACACAAGCTCATACTATTCAATCTCCCCAAGCAGCAGTGAATCAAACATAATGCAACCTCATTATCTGAGCCTGATTGTGAAGCAGCACCTTTGTATATTGATGGGGAGAGCACGGAGGTGGATACAGGCATTGTCTGATCTAACCCGGCTCACTTATTCGCCCACATACTGTAGTGCAAGACGTGATTACCGCTGAATGAGAGGTAACAGAAAGTAGGTTATTTGAACACATATGTATTTAACCCACTACGAAATGTGTGTTAAGATTACAAATTATTGCCATATATCTGAAAATTGTTGCTCATCTGTTTTTATAAAAAAAATACATTTACTTAATTCATCAAGAAAATGAATTCTGTGTGAACTTCATACAGAATCTGCAATGCTCCTGTGTAAGATCTGAACTTCTTCAATCGGTGTTAAATCATGCTAGAATCACATGGCATGAGTTGAAGCTCTGGTGCTAAATGGCAGATTTACAACCATGCACCGGCATGAACTTGTGTAATTCTCTGGATGCAGGAAACTCACTTCAACCAGCCACTGTTATTTCTCTTGGGAAGCATCCAGCATTCAACATCTTTTTAATCTACAGATAACATGGGGGATGTTAATACATGTAAAAAAAGTTCTGTTTTTAAAGATTTATTTTCCTGTGTTTTACAGATTATTACTAAGACTTTGGAAACAAGTACAAACCTTTGGTTTGATTGCTCTTGTGTTTATAGGAGAGTTGCCATGGTGATCATACAGCTCACCACGCTGCCATCATGAGAAGAGATTTTGGGCAAAGGATCACTTGACTGTTTAAAGCTGTCTGAGCTGGACATTTACCGTCCCAGCTGTGTGTCCTCCTGAACTCTGATTGCACAGAGGTCCGTCCTCAGCCTTTTTCCATTTTGATTTAATGGAAACATTACATTACTGCATTAGATTTCTTCGGTTTATGGAGTCAGATCTTTTATATTTCCAGTTGGTGAACGTACGGCAATAAAAACTATGAAAATCGTATTTGTAAAGCATTATGTGGATTGTACAGACCCCATCTACTGTATAATTACCTCAATCTAAATGTGACTGACTAATATTAGCAAATGTGCCAAATAATGTTCAAAGTGGAATGTGATTTACAGAGCTGTGCTCGCCTGTCAGCTGCAAACGGTCCCCGTTGGCAGAGTTTCTGCAGCAATCATCGCACAAATGTTGAGTAAAGAAACACATTTCTACAAGATTGTAAACCCGTTCTGCCCGAGTGTTTATCACAATCCCTGGTGAGAAACGAGATCAAGTAAATTACAGAAAAGTTCAGCCAATCGCTAACTTGCTGTTCTGTCTCCCTCCAAGAGAATGACATGCAATTAGATGTTGTCTGCCTCACCACCAAGTGTTTGAGGAGAAAAAACCCCAGAGCAAGTGTTTGGTTTCATCACTCTGGACCATAGTAATGTTACGAGTGTCTGAGGTCAAACCACTTAAACCAATAACATCGTTCTCCTGCACTCTATGGCCACACTGGGGCCGAAACATTACTTTCCCTCTAAACCACGAGCGTGAATGTTTCAAGTGTATGAAACAGTTTTTGTCTTAAGCAGAAATGGTGTGAGACCTGTCCTCTTCAGTGGTAATATCACATTCTTATCAGATCTGAGGCTGATAACACTCTAATGTATTTGGCTTTAGCTAAACAGTTAGAAACAGATGTGTTAATATTCCTTCATTTGTAAAAATATTTATATTTCAGCATATTTCCACGACGTGAATTCAGATTATCTGAGCTCTTCATGGTTCAGAATTTAATATTCTAGAATCCAAAAAGTCAATAAACATTTTTGTTCTGAGCTGAGGCAGATTTAATTAACTGATTTCCACATCTTGGTGAAAATTTACTCCTCGTCCAGTAGATTAATATTTATATTTTAAATTTTAGAGTAGTGAGGTGCAAACCCTTTAGTTTCTGCTCCAAACTGTAAGCAAAGTGTCACTACCTAACAAATTCTTTACTGATAGTTTTCTAAAGGCACATTCCTAATGGATATGTTAGTTTATTCTAATTCAGACCTTAATTAAAGGTTGAATATGGAACACGGACACTATAGTGACACCCAGTGTTCAGAGGTGGTATTGCAACAACAACACATTTTCCAGCCGTCAGGGTGTTGGTTCACTGCTGATACGTGAAGTGACCAGCCAGCATCATGTCCAGTGATGAATCATACAGAATAAGGCCTAATTTCTTCTAATACGTTTATTTTACGACAGTATTTACTGTTAGAACATCTTCTGGGCTCAGAATCAGCTGCTTGACTTGTCGAGTTCACCATTTTTGACAGTCCCAGCCTCGCCTTGCCGAGCGGACTTTTTACCACAATGGTGCCCTCTAGTGGCTGGTAGATGTAAACATAAACCCAGTGCCGTGCCCTTCAAAATAAAATTTTGATTATTTATTTTTTTAAATATAGCTTTTAACTGTACATTCATCCTGCACACCTCTAAACGCCCCATGGAGGTATTTTTTTTTTTAATATAGCTTTTTATTAAAATGTTTCATATTCAACCTTTGAATTAGAAAAAATCAATGAAAATGGATGTTTAAACAATTCCAAACAAAATCTGACTAAGGAATTAAACTCAGCTTTAAATCATAATGTACTCATTTGTTTGTTATCGTCTGATTATTTAGGTCTGGGTCACTGGGGTAGAAGCCTCAGCAGAGAGGCCTAAACTGACCTCTCCCTACCAGCTTCACCAGTGGAAACACAAAGTGTTCCCTGCTGGAGATAAAACCCCATCCAGAGTGTCCACCTACTGGCAGGACATGCCTAAAACACCTCCCTGCCCAGAAAGCATTCTGACCAGACGCCTGAACCATGTCAGACATGGAGGAGAAGCAGCTCTACTAAGAGTCTCTCTCAGATGTCCGAGCTCCTCACCCTATCGCTGAGGCTGAGCCCGATCTCCCTGTGAAGGAAACTCATTTCAGCTGCTTGTGACCAGTGAATTCAGAGCTATGCTGTCTGGTTTCTGCACCAAAACAGAGAGTTGGTTGAGCCTCTACATCATACGGATGCTGCCTTGATCTGCCTACCGATTTCTTGCTCCCTCCTTCCCTCACTCATGAAAACGACTCTGAGATGGACCTCTCCCTTACCCGGAGTTGCCAATCGACCATTTTCCAGTAGAGAACCGTGGCCTATAGGTACTAAACCTCCTCTCAGCTGCATCCCAGAATAAAGTACTCCTCATTTCCATTTATGGCTATTACCTTTAGATTTGATCATATTGAAGACTGTCTAGAAATGTAATATTTTTGGGGTTTTTTTTGAGTTTCTGATGATCACCACATACACCAAACATATTGTTTCATAACCCAGGGCAGAGTCCTGACCCCAACTTTGGAAACCACAGCTTTAGAGTAACAGCTGTAATCTCCTGTTACTCTATTAACACAATCAGACACACATACAAGACACAGAGCAGAGGAAACCACCTGCATAAAGAGTCTGTAGTCTGACTGCATCAAAATGAACTGACATAAACACCAAGCAGCTCAATATATAGGCAGCAGAAACAGATCTTAAACGCAGCATGACACAGATGGAACCTTTTTATTTGTAAAAAGATTTGCTTCTCTAAACAACACATGCATGCATGTGTGCTGCACACACACACACACACACACACACACACACACACACACACACACACACACACACACACACACACACACACACACACACACACACACAGGAATTACTTTTTTAAATCTGGCATGGCTTTAAAAATGCCACAAAAATCCATCTGGTGGTCGGGTCAAACGGGTGCCCGTCTGCATCAGTAGCACTGAGGACACCTGGGCTTTATGGTTAGTTAACGAACCCATGCAGTGAACAAACAAGTGCATCTGCCTCATTAAAGACCTCTAAATATTTCATGGCGTCTCTTCCTGAAACTGTGCCTAACAAACATGCAGATGTCTCCACTCTTCGCAGACAGTGTTACCCTCATTGCTGTAGATTTGCAAGAAATCATCAATTCTTTATGTTTGCATGCAATCTTAGAAAGATGGGCGGTGTCATATTTTCTTTCAGACCGTTCAATATTTAATGTGAACACTTACAACAAATTGTCCCCCAAGGCCAGCTACTGCATAAATCCACTGAAGCAGCGGTCGAGATACTGGATGGTAGTTTATCATCAGATGCATTTTCAGTGTTTAATGTTTACTGAAGCACATGCATGCTGTTATGTTGGAGTATGTTAGCCTGGCTATCTTGTGCATTTTACTTTGGTGCTTGGCCTGTTATTATCCAGTACAGAACTAAAGTTGAACAAATTAATCAAAAGAGATTCCAGATTAATTCAAGATCAAAGATTGAGACTCATAATACAGTATTTTGTTTGTTTTCTTGTAATACCATCTGTGCAGGTTAGAGTGAGATCTACTCACAGGTGTACTTTGCAACCTGTTCATCAAGGGACCTCCTGTAGAGTAAACCTCCTCTTATTCTTTGTGAAGGTCAGCTGCAGCTGTTCCATGTAGTAGAAATGTAGAAAAAGGATGTCTGCAGCACAATATTGTTGTTCCACTTGTTAATAGTAGTAAATAATGTCAATATTCTTCTGTATGGTACATCTCAAACAACAAAAAGCATATCGATTGTTCAAAAACAGACAAGAGTCCTGATCTTTAAAAAAAATTGGGTTTTGAACTTTTGTCAAGTTTGAAATTTTGTTTTTGTTCTTATTTCTGTTTCTGTTTTATGGCAATTGGGAATTTTTGTCAGTTGTTTCAAACCCTTTCTCTGTAACACTTCCTTAATTTGTTTTGATTTTAATACACAATGCTGAAAACCAATTGCCTTACTGATCCCACTTTCTTCTAGCCTACTTAGATTGTTTCAGCTGTTATCCTCCCTCGGTGTAAATACTTCCTGGTTACCTCAGTTCTTATTATTATTATGTTGTTCCAGGTGAATTTTGTTCTGTGATTATCCGCCTTGTAAAGCTGAAGTTTGGTTTCAGTTAATAAAAGTTTATCCATCCCCTATAGCATGTTGTCAATGCTTTTGGGAATGAATTATTGTTATGCATAATCACCTGTTAAAAATCATATGTGGTGTCCAACAGACTCAGTTTTGTGAAATTGTGTTGTTTACAGGTTTTGGAGAAACATTTGTGTGCGTGTGTGTGTGTGTGTGTGTGTGCGTGCGTGCGTGCGTGCGTGCGTGCGTGCGCGCGCGTACTTTTATTTATTTATTTATTTGCATAATTTTGTCAGTTGCACACCTCTTTGGTTCTGCTCCTTTACAAATATCTACTTAATTATTTCTGGTGGCTGAAGGTCTTCTGGTGGAGGAGGCGTTGTCCATGGTGCTGAATTCACTCCCGTTGCTGTGTTTCATCAGAAGGCGCGACACGGCGCTGTCCGCGGTCCTGAATGTGTTTTTACTCAGCGGAGCTGAAAGTGCCGGATGGGTATTCTGAGTCTGCGAAGCTAAATACCGGCAAATTGAAGCGGCTCCATCACGCTTTCTGATCAGTCATTAGTTATGCTCAACGCCGCAAATGGGCTGAGCAGCTGAACCCCCGTGAATTGAAACGATCTGCCCTGACTCAAACCCTTTCTGGGTCAAATAATTTACCGTACTTCACTTCAATTTACAACTGTCACATCAGAGCTCGTCATGTCTGACCAAACGGACTCGGCTTTTCCTGGAGTGTCATGCACAGGAGCACGCCACATGCAGACGCACATTCTCAGCACCCATAGCGTTCATCAGCGCCCCGCTACTCCACCTTAATTACTCACGGGTTCTCCTCACAGCGTCTCTCGTCAATTAACACAGTTACAGTCTCGGACTGAGCGGTGTGTGTAGATCTCAACCTCTAGCTGTTCGAGAAGCAATCAGTTCAGAGCGGATAACAATGTTTCTATATTGTTGTTCTATTGTTTTAATATAACTGTAATATTTGCTGTATCCCTGATGTTAAACCAGTTTATGTAGATGTACTGTGTGGTGTGTGTCTCACCATACCCCAGTGTCGCATTTAAACTTCAGTTTGAGTCTGAATAAATCCCTCTCGGTTCTTATTCTATTTTTTCCACCTGCCCGTTTCATAAGAATTTGCCCGTAACAGAAACGCGGGTATAGTAAGTTTTACACCATGCATTCTGCCTGCATGCAAGCGCACTCACCTCACTGGGCATGTCAGCTAACATCACTAGTAGAAACATGGCACTGAAGAGATGCATTCTTGGCGAAATGATCGCGTCCCAGCTGACACCAGCTCCCGCAGCTCTCCCCCGCGCTCCTGCCCTTCACTGAGGTGCTTTCTTTAGATAAACGGGGATTCTTCTAACGCTGTGTCGCCTCTGCTCCACTTCCCTCATCACCAGGACGCAAGGCAGCCCTCTGTGGCTCGGCAAAGCGAACAGCCGCTCGTCTTCTGTGAAGCATAGACTCTTGCGGGTGGCAAGAAAAAAAGAAAAGAAAGAATTTTCAAACTCAAGAGTCATCAGATGCTGTGAATTGTGCACAGACAACGGTCCCCTCCGACCTGCAGGAATAACTGCGTCTGGGAGAGAGAAGAGTCGCAGAGGTTGGAAGGTGACTGCTGTGATTGCGAGGTGCGGACGCTAGGAGCAGCACGTCTGTGCGCCAAGAGGAGCACAGGCAAACAAGTGCAAGCCTTTGATGCAGACGAGCCTGACCGTGCACGTGCGTGTGCATGTGTACACACGGTAGACAGACAGACAGACAGATAGATAGATAGATAGATAGATAGATAGATAGATAGATAGATAGATAGATAGATAGATAGATAGATAGATAGATAGATAGATAGATAGATAGATAGATAGATAGATAATTCTGACTGATCAGGATTATATCTGTCAGATCAGCAATAATGATATTAATTCACTGACACATATCCAATTAGAAAGTGTCAAACCATAGAGACTCTCATGTTTACAAAAGAAATTAAGACTCTTTTTGCTTTGAGTCTGATGCTAATAATCATTATTTTTCAACAGAGTAATTATGGGCTGGCATTCAGGCCAGTAAATCTGGTTATTATTATATTATAATTTTTATCGACTGGTGCAGAACCAATGAATAATTATCATAACCTTTGTTTTTCATGCATATCTCTTGTTTATAAATGCTTTGAAGTCAAGTCATAATGTTGCCTAAATGTCATATACACCTCTTGACTCACCAAATTCTACAAAGCTGAACCCAAGAGAAACTAAACCAAACTGTCTGGATGAGTCAGTTTTTTCATTGTAAGCAACATAGGGATGCAGGCATGCATACATTATTTTAAAAGCTTTGATTTTTCATAGTAAAATATGATAAGTGCAGAAAATTACATAAAGACCTTAAGTAAAATCCACTTTAACTAATCATACCAAAAAAGCTTCAGACACATCCTGATGTTCAGTTTCACTTATTACATTTTGGAATTTAGTTCATAAAGTATTCAGTAAAAAGGGCTCAAACAGAATGATTCTTTGTACATCCTACCCTCTCAGCCCTGTTTGGCTCAGCAGCTCAGATTTTCTTTACTCTGAGGTCCTGAGTGGCATGAGACACACCCCTCTATTTTCTCAGCAAGAAAATCCATGAAGAGGTGACGTGAGTGGGTAAAAGCTGTGTCTGAAAACCTGTGTGTGTGTTTCAAAAATAACACCTCTAGATGTTCAGTATAAATCATTTCTATTCAGATTTCTACAGATTATTGAGCATAAATACCAAAATAATTAATATTGTGACAAACAACAGTTCAGTCTCTCTCTTAAACACAGTTCTCTTGAATCAGTCCAGGGTTGGTGTGGTTATCTCTGGTTTTCCTTTGTGAAATTCCCTGTGACCCTGTTTTGGTTCAGGTAAAACACATCCAATTACTTAACACATAAACATAATTTACCAGGAACAAACCAACTTCAAGTTTATGAAAACCAAGTGTGCCAAAAAACAAGCTTGAACTTATTCTGACATTTCCTTGCAACACGCTTGTGTCTAAACCTAAACATAATAACCTTTCTTTCTCTGATTGAATGTTCTTCACATTTTCTGCACTGAAAAATAATTCATACCCATAAGTCTCAGTAACTTGATTTAGACAGAACCATACACAGATATATTTCCTGCTTCCTTCTCTTGATGTGGTCTCTCATCCCTAACATTGTCTTTGCTGAAACATGCAGTGGACATGAGGCTAAGAAAAAGAAACCTGAAGCTGCCAACATGAGTGAAAGAGATACTGAGTTACTGCATAAAGCCAGTGTGCCACTGAGTTTAATGGTTATGTCTGTAAATACACAAATCCACTTTTCTGTACCGTACTCAAGCTGCTCTCCTGTTACACCTTACGGTCACACTTTCAAGTCTTTGTTTTAAGGTTTTAAAGGGACACTTTGCAACTTTTTCATATTGTTAAAGCATTTTCTTGAGCCAGTATGTGCTAAAATGACCCTTTACAGGGTTAATGAAAGGCCACCCAGCCCCTGTCACCCCCTGTGGCCAGAATATTCCACTTGCAACTTCACAGTTGCCGGTCCGGTCTGTTGGGAATTCTGCTTGACCTACCTGGTTCTGCAGTCTGGTTCCAGCATGTTTCCTGCATGTTTTAGATCATGAACACAGCTGATTTGTTTGATTTAGTGATGAACCGCTCCTGTAGACACTAATGAAGGCTGAGGAGACATTTCAGCAGTTAGATTAAGGTGTTAAAAAGACAAACACACAGCAAGGAGAGATAAGTTTTACTTTTGGTTTCGCCAACGAACACTAGGGGGTAGGGATGTAACGATTCACTCAGTTCACGATTCGATTTGATTGCCGATTATAAGTTCACGATTCTGATTTTTTACGATTTTTCACAACAAAATGAATTTCAGTTATTTTATGGTAAAATAAATTCTTTTTTACAACTGCCCTTTAGTCCTTGTTTCAAATTGTAACTTTCTATTGTCTTACTAAAACTTACCATTGAACAAAGTAATAGCTGTAATTATAGATGATATGGAAATGATCACAAGTATTTTTATGCTCAAAAAAGGTTTTATTTATTTTGAATGCCATCTGCATTTATGTCTCTTGTAGTAGCACTACACTAATAAAAGGATATACCGACTGGTTGAGGCGGCCAATATGGATGGTAGGTTCCGGTCAGAGAACCAGGGAAACCAGAAGTTTTCTCAGCGCGTTTATTAACAGTGAACTTGAACAGCAGGCTTATTTAACAGGAACAAGTGTGTAGATGTGGTTTACTGAAGGTATGTTAGCAGCTTAGCATGTGCGTCACGGCACTCATGGGCTAGCTTTAGCATTAGCGGCAAATGACGATCGTTAAATACTATATTAGCACGCTAAAGAATAACAACAAATGCAGCTGATGGCTAACTAAACATGTAAACACCTTAGTAAGCACGAATATAACCTGAATATTCGTCTCGTTTTACTTAGTTTTATATCCGTGACGCACAACACACACGGCGCTAAACCGGAAACATGTCCGTCATAAAACCATGCACGGCCTGAAACACGGAACCAAACATTAGTTCCGTCCGGCGGAATATTAATTCCGCTTTAGTCTTTCGGACATCTCTGGCAGTGAATCGATTTTATTTTCTTTTTACAACGATGGATATTTAAACTAGTTTGCACCGATTTTAAATAGATTTTCGAAGCATCGTTACAACCCTACTAGGGGGTGCTAAAAACAAGCCAAAACTGACTAGTGTCCCTTTAATGCCCCCCCCTCTGTTTTTCATCTTACTTAAGGATTAAGCAAGATGCTGCTGCATGAAAACAGCTGTTTAGATGGGATCATTTTGACTGAGGCACCACATCTGAGCCCTCTTTGGTAAAGATTCTCAGTTGTCAAGACTTGAGAATCTAAAGGGGAAAAAAACGGGTGGAAAACAAACAAACATACCTGAACTGTGTCTTTGAGGTTCTGGAGAAAGAGTTGCTTTGGGTTTAGTGTCATTACAGTGTGTCTTATACATTTGACCTTTCAGGGACGACAGTCAAATTTAATTTTCTGAAGTCAGAGAGCACAAGTTGCTCCATCCATTGAGGAAGCATTACAGAGCATATGCTTGTTATTGATCTTCATAATGTAACTGTTGCTGCCGGTGTTTCTGAGTTATTATGCAATAAAAGCAAAGGACCATATGCTTCCTGAGTATATTCAATATGCTGAGACTGTACTTGGTTGCATGATGTGAAACAACTGAAGCTTATTGTGTTCACCATCTTTGACTTGTGAAATTAAACCTTGGCAATCACAGACAATCTTTTACATGTTAACACAATAGATGTAGCATCAGTGCACATGGGGACTTTGCTTTAATCCCCATGATGCTTCACATAAAAACAACAAATAAACATAAAGTATGTGTTGTTAAAATAAAATCAAAGTAATAAAATAAGTTACAATAAATAGAACAAAGTGCTACTCAAACACTATATGTGACTATAGAGACCACAGAGTTAAGATAGGCAGAGTTTTCCAGAGCAGAGGGCCACAACTGCAAAGGTTCTGCCCCTTCTTGTTCTTGATCTGGAACAAATAACAAGCGGTGATGAGCTCACATCGGGGTCCTGGTGGTGACATACAACTGTAGAAGTTCAAAAATGCATAAAAGAGCATCACCATGCATGCCAAGTCTTAAAAACCCACACCAGAAGCACAAACTCTGTATTGAACAGAAAGTCAATTCTGAGAGATCAGCAATGGTGTATCATGGGAGCAATGAGAAAACCTTATCAAGGGATTCAACAGCTGCATTTTGGACAAGGTTCACAAAAATAAACAATAATGGATGCACAAGACTCTACTTCTAGATCTGCAGAGAGAGAGAGAGAGAGAGAGAGAGAGAGAGAGAGAGAGAGAGAGAGAGAGAGAGAGAGAGAGAGAGAGACAGAAGGGACACAAAAAATACAACAGAACCAAGATATCACTGTGCCAAACAACATTAGGATGTATAACAGTAGCAATTTTTGCTGAAAAGCACACGATAATAATTCATAGTGCATTTAGTGCCAACCACAGCCCGAGGTAAAGTGTCAAAAACACCCAAGTCCATACTTGTGAGAGCACCACGTGAGCACCTGTGTGCGTACACACACTAGTTTATGTAAGGTTTCTCTACTGGAGTGTCCAATAGTGAGTGTGAGGGGCCACAGACCTGCCCCCAACACCCACGGAAGATGGATCCAAGCCCCGAGACCTAAGGGCGCCCAGACCCCGGCAGAGGCCGCATGCACATGCCCATGCCACCGGCAACATGCAAGCCAGGACCCAATCCCCCTAGACCCAGCTCAGACCGCCATCCAGGGACAATCAACCCCAGAACACAAGCCACCAGGCCCTCACCCAGACCTGCCTAGGAGCAACACGGCTATCAGGCAGTGACCCGGAGAAGTTTTACTGCAGCAAGTAATACTACATTTACAATAAATAGAAGCATAAAGGACCACGTCTGCATAAGAAATCAAATGATCTCTTCATTAGGGATTTTTTTTGTTTACTGAAGACTAAGAACAGCATGTATCTCACAGTTATGTAGCCTTGATGAATGTTTAATCTAACACCTAGCACCTTGCGCAACAAGCAACCTTTAGACAAAAAGACCATCAATATCAAGTTTTTGTTTGCAACTGATCAACTAAACAATTCATGAATAGAAACGTATGGATTATGTGTTTTAATCATCAACAGATTTTTCTGTGAAGATTTTACTTTTACCGAAAGCTGTGCACCTAGTTGTTCATTTTATTTACAAAGATGAAGGGTAACCATGTGCATTTTTAACTGGATATTTATGGGAATGCATGAGAAGACACTTTTGTAGATGAAGCTCGATCAACCTCTGGGTCATCAGATGATTAAGAGTTCTCTGGGCAAAACATACTCTGCTAAATGCCCTAAAGAGAAGGCGTGAAACCTCAATGGCTGCCACATGGTGGGACTAAATGTGGCTTTTCACACCAGATGTTAGCTGTAGCACTTTATTACCTGCGAACCTGCAGTTGGGGTTTATTGGAAGAAGCCATTTTCTGTGCCTGTGTTGCATCTCAATTCAGTAAACATCAATTCTGTTGTAGAAGATATGCAGGGGTCTGCTGTTGATGAACCCAAGCACCGAGAATACTCAAACTGGTAAATTCATGACAGTGGGTGGCCTAAAGGGCCATCTTCTTCATGTCACCTTCCCTCCTCTGGCAGATTTTCTATTGTTTAACTCCTCTTCGTCCTCCTCCCAGAAACATGTAAAGCATAGATTTTTTACATGGCAGCGCTGTAGTGCTTAACAGGATAAAAAGATGATGCATAATGCGAGAAGAAAGAAACACGAGGGAACCAAAGTCCACATCGCCCACAGCAAAAGAAACCAGCAGCTATTTGTTGTTGACATTTTTTGCTACCGCTTTTTTCTGCTCCATTGAAGCTGTGGCAGCTTCCTGTTTTTCATGCATTCTGTGTTTTTTTCTCCAGTAAAGCCTGTCTGTGCTGTAAAGTTCCTGAGCATCACAACATTTCACTCTCTGCTGCCACACTCCAGAGAGGGAGTGCAAATGGCTGTGAGTGAGTGAGTGTGCATGTTAGTGTGTGCAGCATGCACACTGTGGTGCAGCAATCTATCAAAAAGTGTGGAGCTTTGATGTAGGGCTACCAAAAAGAGTACAGTTCGGCTGTCTCCATTAGGGACATCAAAAACGATGTTTACCAATTTTTTTTTTTTTTTTGCCCAAAACCTGCAGAATACATCTTTACATCTATCGCAGTGGAGCAGGAGCTCTGTGGAAACTCAGAAACTCTGTGCCAGAGATGCTTGATACTAAAATCTGAAATGAACTTGAAAGGGAGAGAAAAATGAGAATGAACTATTCATTACCTCTGAGATGTCAGGGTCTTCTGACCAACGACGCAGAAAGGGAGGCACTGGGGCCTGTGCTGGCACACCTCTTCTGACAGTATTCCTCTAACTCAAATCCTTCCTGAATTTTATCTTCAGTCATCATTTGAATTGACAGCAACAAGCAAACATGTCTCAGGTTCGTATTTCCCAGTCTTTGTTCAATCCTGCTGTTACTATAAGTTAGTACCACAACCAAAAGGGAGCGAGGGTGCGATTCAGAGTGAGACACTAGCGGGATAAAAGAATGGTTTTACATAATTAGGCAGATAGAAGTGATTACAGCAGCTTATCCGTAGAGCACGAACTGCGCATATTCAGCCTCGTTATGAAGGCAAAGACTCCAAACCGTCGCTGATGGCTTAATTACAGTTTCACCGTGGAACAAATGCTAGGGCCATTAACGCAATTCAGAAACCTTTTCTTGATCACAGTCATCAGAGGTGTTTTCTTACTGCTCTAATTCTTGTTTTACCTTTCTATTCCTTCTTCTTTTTATAATTTTTATGCTGCTTCTGATCAAACACAGCTTCGTCATCTGGCTCTGCTATTACCATAAAGAAAGAAATGGAGAAAAACACTCAACTGTTCCTATTTAATTGCTTATCTGCAGACATGTTTGTTACAGTGGTCTTGCATGTGTAGCGGTTAAAGGTTTAGATTGTTCCTTCAGCTTCCACATTCTTCACATAGGTGAGCCAGCTGGCATCTAGAGGTGGACTCAGCAGTTTGGGTTAAAAAATAGGCAGAAGGGGTTTTTCATTCTCTTCTGCTTTTGCAGGATTAAATCATGCCACTGCCTGAAGCCTGGAACTGGACACAGCTGAGAGGCAACATGCAGATTGGCTGGATTTAATATATTGCAGTGAAGCTGTTTGGAGGAATAGGAGGCAGAGAAGCGGCACAGGAAATATTGGATCTGATGGAAACAAAGCTACGAATGTCTTCCTCATGTCTCACTTGCTCAGCTTTCTGGGGCAGATTTATATGTTGACACATGCATTTAGAAGTCCCAAGAAAGTACTGTAGATTGCACATTACACAGTATGCACACACACACACTTGCACGTGAAACACACATATATACACAAAACAAAGAAGAAAACACACGTACCCCATGCTCCTCCCCTGAAGGCCTTCATTAGATAAAAGGAAAACAGCTCTTTCCAGAGCTGCAGTGCAATTATTCAGAGTAGTCAAGCATGTCTCTGTGTGACAAAGCAAATTGCTTTTTCAGTTTGCTGTTCCTGATACTGATAGAGCTTTCAAAATCTGAAGGGAAGAATCGCACCGCTGCTCCCAATGCTGCAAGAGATACCAACAGTTATTTACCCCGACTGTGCGTGCTCAAGTTTACCCATCAGATGACTTCATACGCATCTGTGTGATGTGCAGCCGTGTGCAGGTGGCAGTGTTTTGTGACTCGTGGTGATGCGTGACAGGAAAAGTATTTCTTTATGCCTTTTTAGAAAATCTGATTTGATGGATCGAGGACTATTGTGTCATGGTGTGTTGTGATTTAGATAAAATAGCTTTATGTACTGTAGTTTTCAGCGCAGTGCAAGCGGGCTGTTAAAACAGTACTTTCATGCTTCACAGCAGGACATTTTGAGAGCGTACCACACTTCCACTCCAGTAGCCTTCGCAGTTGTGTTTAATTTTCTTTCAGGTTTTATGATAACATAGTTTGATGTTTTTTGCCATTTCAGCACCAAGTGAACGGAGCACGACCACACTAACGTGTTCTATTATAACAGAAAAATATTTCCCACAAAACCCTCAAAATGTCATTAACTCTAACTTCACTGTCAGCACTGAGTCCTCGTTATGAAAATAATGAGGACTCAGTAAAAGTGGCCTGAGAAATACTTTGGACACAATTGTTCCTCCCATGCCGAGTGAGAGAGCTGTTCTCGGCCACTGAGTCCTTATTTATCTTATCCTCGCACCCTCCAGCAGGCTCCAAATCAATAACCAGGGACCTGGAGCGAGAGAGGGGGACAGAGGAAAAATCATCGAGAGAGAAGCAGTTGGAGAGGAAGTGCAAGGACAGAGCAGAGTGTGGAAATTTATTTGTGCTGCCTCCTGGTTTGTGGCCACACGCAGGGAGAAAAATGCTAACAGAAAGCAGGAGAAATCTCCTGTGTGATTATGGAACTATTGATTTTGTAATTACTTTTTTCTGTACAGTACTGACTTCATAAATTTGTGAGAAGTAATTTACACAGATGACAGATGGGCTAACGTTTAGAGGTGTTATTGTTTTATCTAAGTTAACCTTGTACGGCATTAAGTTTGGATTCTGCTGTAACATTAATAAAAATTAAAGTCTTGTATTAAAAGTATGAATTTGGTTTAGAGAAGAGAGATTAATTCTGACTGGACATTAGGGATCGGTACCGAATTCGGTACTTTTTAACGCACTGACTGAATTCCGTGGTACCGACCGAGTACCGGCTCACGTGATATGAAACGGTGCCTGTCATTCATTAATGAGAACTTGCAAGAGTGATTTGCCAACATAAACAGCAGTGCTTGCACAAGAGCGTAATGTCGTCAGTCGCTGCAGGCGAGTTGTAAACAGAACAAGCAGCATGGCAGAGAGAAAGCGCTCTAAAGTTTGGCTCCACTTCACTAATTCCAATAGGTGACTGGGTGGTGATGACAACATCGACAACGATCTAAGTGAAGCATCATTGTCTTAATCTGCTCCAGCAGGTGAATAAACCACTGTGTTTGGGTCCACTTCACTAAATGGAGATGGGTGATGATGAAACCAGTGAAATTCCAACTTCCGAGTAGGAAAAATCAACTGTTTGGAAAAAGAACGGCAAAATGAATGCAGATACACAGGAAATTTAGTTCACAGCAAAGATGTTTTGCAGTTTCTGATACTACAAGGACCCACCATCACACAATCATTCCAGAGGGCATAGAAGAGCAATAGGAGTACATGGAGCTGGGTTTTAGTTTCTGCATCATTTAGAAACAGTTGTGGTTAAAGGTTTTCATATTGAAGAATTTTGTACAACACTATGATGATAAAATACAAACAGTGTGATCTTTATCAAATTGTGGTTATATATTGAGAAAATAAAAAAAAAGAGATTTAATTCATTTTAAACACTCAAAATGATCAAAAATTGGTACCGTTACTGGTATCGATTCGTAGGTACTGGGAATTGGTACTGTATCGATTCAAAGGTACCCATCCCTACTGGACAGACAAGCTAACTAAGCTCATTGCAAGGTGGCAATTTTAACCTTGATTTTTAACTGCAATTTGTTCTTGATTGTGTTTATTTTTAATTTATTTATTATTTTTACTCTTGTTCAGCACTTTGGGGTTGACTGTGTGAAAGTGAATATGCTATATAAATAAACTTGACCTTGACCGTTGTAGTTTATACAAATACTCTTTATCTATGTGATCCACCTGAAAGAGGGTTTAGCGATGACTAGTTTCATTTCTACTCATGAGTAATTTCATATTATTATTATAAATACTGTGTGTTATTTTGGGAAACCGGAACTTTACTTTGTAAAATCATAACTTTATTTTGACTGGATAGTAATATATAGAGTTATATAGCTTTACATCGCTAGTTCATGGCTGACTGCTTTGTTCATCCATTTGGTTTGAAAAACGAAGAATAAATGAATGAAAACCAGGTTATTTTGTACAAAAAGTAAGAAACATTTACTCCAAAGTGTAAACTGATAAATATTTTATTTTAGGAATTGATAAATTGCAGAAAAAGCACTTTATCATCTTAGTTTCCCTGACAGAATCTCTTGGTAAGCTAGTGTTCCAAATGAATGTGCATGATGTGGCTAAGTTAGCTGCAAATAAGGTTGGGCGATATACAAAAATTTTCCAAGCCATTTTTGTCAGTCCAAAAAATGACAATGGGCGATACATTATTAAGATAATAATTGTAAATGTCATAGAAACTAAGATTTTAATTAAGGAATAAAGTGACTGAGTAAATTCTGTTCATGTCAGTCAGATGGGACAGAGTTGAATTTAAATCCGTCAGGCTCAAAAGGAAATACTGATTGTCATCTGCTGTCCTGCTAACATGAATCCGGGAAAAGCCTGAAGGAACACTGCATGTCCAAATTTACAGAAATCTACTTTCTGGTTAGTCTGTTGCCATAGAGATCTGTTGTCATGTCAACAGTTTGCACAGTATGTCATGTGAAAAACAAAAGATAAGGTGAACGAAACGAATCAAAAACATCTCTACTTAGCTGTGGCGGTTCTTTTGAAAATCATCCAGCCTTCAGACAGTCAGCGCGCACAGCTCAGATAGTCTTACATAGTTAACTCATACTTGGCTTTGGATTCAACACACATAGACAGAAAATGGCAAAGCTTGTTGAGAAAGAAGTTGCACACTTTGAAAAAGTGTCTAAGTAAGAGAAAGAGATGTGGGAAGAAACTAGAGCTCCGCTGAGCTTCTCTGTGTCCTTACAAGCAGTTTGAAGAACCCTGCATGGGCACTTCATTTATGCCAGTCAGTGCTGTTCTTATGTGCCTAGAATATCTGATCAAATTTCACTGATGTAGCTTTATGCCTGCTGGCTGTGGGAGGGATGGAGGGATGAAGGGAGGCAAGAAGAGAGAGTGAGAAAGAACTGCAAGTACACAGCGTAAAGAAATGGACAGGAGGAAAGAGACAACAAAGAACAAGGGACAAAGAGAATAAAAAGACTTTGACATTGACTGACAAAGGATTGGGAGATGCTATAAAGAGGCTAACAAAATTAGAGAAACTGAATGAAAAACAGATGGAGGCAGAGAGAAACTGAATAGTATAGGGCCCCATGGAACTCGCTGACCACTCCAATTATCATCTATTTTCCTCAAAAATGGTTAGAGTTATTGTAAGTCAGTCCCCAGGGACCTGGGCTGCTCCTCGTTTTCTCCGAGATTCAATTCCACTCCATTCTCCTCTGTCTTTTACATATAAAACACTTTCTTCAATTATTCCTCCGACATTCATATCTGTATTATTTGACGCCTTTGCCTATTCAGAGTGACTGCTCATTTCGCCCCACTCTAGTGTGACTAGAATCAATCCCAGGCTTATTCCAAGATAGTCAGAAAAGGGAAAATGTGTGCCTGTGTCTGTAGCTAAGTTGTCTATGACTGAAAACAAGACTGGAAAACACGGATAGACCAGTGATGAGAGGGCAAAATCTTTTAAGATCAGCATGTAAATTTGTTTTTGTGACCATCTGGAGTGTGTTTTCGGTGTAATAAAGGTGTTTCCAGCTAATCCCTGTCCTGCTCCCTCCCTTGTGTGGATCAGCACGGTTTATTTGAGATCAAATGAGGCAACAATTACATGGTGCATGCCCTTCTCTTGCAATTGATTAGAAACAAAGGAGGATTCTCTCACAGGATTTTATTCAGGGGTGTATCCCTGCAGCATTTCTTTCACTCCTTTTTTCCTGCCTTGTGAGTTCTTCATTACTTAAATATTGCCCTGTGTGCAGATTCGGGCTACCGCTGCGCCTCATCAATCACTCCCTAGAAATACCTGGTCCCTTCATCGACTCAGATCTTAAGACTGCTAACACAGTTAGATGGACTGTTAGAAGCAAACTGTTAGCATTAGCAACTCCACAATTCCTTATAGGGCTGCCAACTTCTGCATATATCCATGCTTTATAGCTTGGGGGGCTTGTTTTGCATCCCTCCATTGTCTGTATATTTAATTTATTGATCACTATACCACATCAAGATGAGCCAGTTGAGGTGGCTGCCTCCTGGATGACTTCCTGGTGAGGTTTTCTGGGCAGGGAGACCCAGGACACGATGGTGGTGCTATGGGTGTTTCTCAGTCTCAAGGAACCTCTCACCTTGATGCCTTGGTCCCACCCAGGTTGCCTAGGAGATACGTCATCAGGATCCGCCAAGGCGTGTTCCAATCGATTCCAATGTTCATGTGCTAATCCCTGTCCTGCTCCCTCCCTTGTGTGGATCATGTTTCCGTTATTTTAAACATCAAGCATTAACTCAAGCAACTTTCTAGTATGAGCCTGAAATCAGTTGCAAACGATCAATAGCAACACAAAACTCCTTCATCGCATTGTTGGAGACATTTTGAGTCAACAAATGGGGACATCAAGTCACAGTTTTAATGTTATAACATTTAAGATTCTATAAAAACAAGTTTATTGGAATGACAGGGATTTGAGGTGAAGATGTAATCATGGCCAGAAATGAAATGTTAAAGGATGTTAAATATTTCAGAGATGACAATAAGGGTTGGTTGTTGGTCAAACTCCCTCTAAAACCCTGAAGGAAAAGTTGCATTTGTATAGCGCTTCTCTAAGCCAGAGGACTCCAAAGCGCTTTACAGTACATCCATTTACACACACACACTTTCACACACTCATGTGGCCACAGCTCTGGGGCCCACAAAGTTGGCATCACCAGTCCCTCCGACCACCACCAGTCTGTAAGAAGGACAAAAGGACTTGCCCAAGGACACGAGGACTGAGACGGACGGAGCCTGGGTTCAAACAGAAACCCACCAATACAGTGCAAACTCCTAACCCTAACCCTAACCCTAACCCTGAGCCACGGTCACCCAAAAATGATGAAGAGTCACTTTCAAAGCGACTGCATCCTGGTTTTTCAGTGTAGATGCTCTGTGGGCCTGTCACCCAAAACAGCATTATCAGGAGCCTTTGGGAATTCAAGCTGAGTCTCATCGACCCTTAAAGCCATACCATTATGCAGATGTTTGACTACTTTGATAAACTAAATTCTAGACCCTGCAGAGCTCCCCAGCCTTTCAATGTGCATCAGTCAAGCTGAGAAAATCCTTGAAGGTTTCCTACAATTAGATTGCAGTAAATACGTCACTGAGCAGCAGCACTCTACATAGAGGTGCCAAAGCACTTCTCTGTTTAATGCTCTCACCAAAAGTGCCGAGTTCATTCAGATTGATCTGCTGGTACTTGTGTGCTCTTCTGGGGGTCTCACAAGCTGATAAATCACTATAGAACTTATAGCTTACATACAGTATTATGCACTACATGTTTTGGAAGTTATAAACTTCAAAATCAACAAGTTTCCAATAAAATGAAGTCAAAATAGACAGACATTGATAGTTGCCAGGTGTTTCCATATTCAGTGTGACCCTTTGCCCCAGTGGGAGAGCAGTGAGCATGCAGGCTGTCTGGGGAAAAGGTATGATCAGCCTCTCTTGACAGCAGGCATAGGGGGCCCAGATGAAGAGGATCTGAACTCTGTGTGTGTGTGTGTGTGTGTGTGTGTGTGTGTGTGTGTGTGTGTGTGTGTGTGTGTGTGTGTGTGTGTGTGTGTGTGTGTGTGTGTGTGTGTGTGTGTGTGTGTGTGTATTTTTGTGTGTGTAAACAGAGGGGAAGGACTGCTGCTCCAGTCTTCTGGCTGTCAGACAGTCTCTTGGTTAATGAGCAGCTGTCGGCCATCACTATTCATGAGCCCTGTCACTCACCTCCTCTCTCCTCTCTCAAAGCACTGGCACCTGAAGCCTCCAGTTTCTCATTAGTGCTGCACACACACACCTACATGCAGTCTCCATCATATCCATACCCACTCCACAACGTGACTACCAGCATGTAATGATGTTAAAAGTTAGTGAAGATCAGTGGAGGTTGGATCTTCAATAGAATTCAAATTGAGAAATTGTGGACTGAACAGAGTAGGTTCATTCAGATAGCAAAGTATTCAGTTAGTATATTTCTGCTCTTTCATCTGATGCAGCAAAAGGTACATGGATGGAACTTCACCAGAAATGACTGTTTTGATGTGTCCTGTAGGAAACGGATGGAAGAACAGCAGGAATGAGTGAAAATCTAAGTTTCTGCTGGAAAGTCATGGAAAATGAAACATCAGCAGGACGTTCCTTAATAGAAGTGCAAGGCTTTCTCTGGTAATTTCTTTGCTGTTCTGTTGTTGATCCTTCAGTTTTTATTACAAAAATGCAAATGCAGTGTTTTACTCCTATAGACTATTTTTAACTTAGTGGTTAGCTTTGTCAAAACCACAAACACATTTTCATAGGACCATCCCAGCCAGCACACATAGGTGGGCGCCATATGGGATCTATATGGGCAAGCTGTATGGGTCCCAACAGGGTTGTTTCCATGGTGGCCCCACAGGGATTTGCCAGTATTTGAGTCAAACCCTCTGAAAACCCATTAAAATCTATGTGGGCAAAAATCTTTCTGGGCAAACCTACATGGGGCCACTGTGGAAACAGCAGACAAACCCTGTTGGGACCCATATGGCTTGCCCATATAGATCCCATATGGGGCCCACCTATGTGTGCTGGCTGGGATATTATGAGAAGACCTTTTGTTCTACAGTTGCAAGAAAAAGTATGTGAACCCCTTGGAATTATATGGATTTCTGCACAAATTGGTCATAAAATATGATCTGATCTTCATCTAAGTCACAACAACAGACAATCACAGTCTGCTTAAACTAGTACCACACAAATAATTATATGTTTCCATGTTTTATTGAACACACCATGTAAACATTCACAGTGCAGGTGGAAAAAGTCAGATTTGTGCAGAAATCTATATAATTCCAACGGGTTCACATACTTTTTCTTGCATTGTATGTGATATTAAAATGCATATGTGTTTCACAAAGTTTGAGCTATGATGCATCTGAATACACATGCAGGAAACATAAATAAAGGAATAAAAATATAAAGACTACTTCAGTGATAACAGTGGAGTATTGGTTTGTTTTTATTTATTTAAGAGCCAGACCCAACAGTGCTTAATGTTGTGATGAATTAAAAAACTTAAATCAAAAAGGCTCACATCTCAGTGGAAAAGGTGTTGATTACTAGGACTTATCCATTCATTCTGTATAAATACTCAGATTACATGACACTGGCAATTTGTAAAAGAGTCAGAAAATATGTTGTTATCTCCAACTACTTCATGACTTTTACCACATTCACACCTCAGGCAAAGCATTTAGTCTATGCAGTTCACCTCTGGCTTGTAAGATTTATGAAAAAGCGTCCAGGTGCCCATGAAATGCTGCCACTTCTGATTCTCTGTGATAGAATAAATACCGTGTCAGTGTCACTGCAGATACATGACAGGATGCATGGATCACTCAGCAAGAGAGAGAGAAAGAGAGGGAAGGGATAGCAGGAGGGAGGAGGAGAATACAGGGGCGACAAAGTAAGAGGTGAAGAGAAGAGAAGGATTTCAATGTATTCACATCTGCAGACAGGAGCAGCCGGGCTCATTGATGTGAATGGAAACGATTAGTTTCCCTCCCATTTCAGCTGAAGTCTGAGCCGGTGTAATCCCACCGCTGAATCGCTCCGTCTCTGTCTTTTGCCTGCTCTCTTTTCCTGTCGGCCTTGTCTGATTTATGGAAAAAATCATTTCTATTGAGTGATGGGGTCATGCAGCTACATCACTTTCTCTCTCTCGCACGAGCATTTTCACTTACTAACCCAAAAACACGTGCACGCACACACACACACACGCACGCACACACACATGCACACACACGCTTGCAAGCACGCACGAACGCACACACCTAAATACTGACATGCTGTGCATGCCTCTCATTTTCCAAAGCATGGCTGAAATTGGTCATTAGCACTTTCTACCTCAGATTTATAAAAGTTGCTACAAAAACAAAACAAAATATTTTTTTTGCTTATTATTGCTCACTCACTCATTAACATTTTTTCAGGTAATTTCTAAATATGCCTTATATGAATTGAAACTGTCTGGAGCAGTTTGTACCACAGTGGACTGAAATGCATCAGGATGGCATGACCATTGTTGTGCTTCTGGTTTTGGGTGTGATGGTGAATACTGAGAGCTAGCAGACGGCAAATTGCAAGTTTGTGTTGGAGGTGGCGGGGGTGTTCTCAAGCTGTGTGTTTGAATCTGGGCTCTCTGTCTGCTAGATAATCATCTGACAAACACACACACACACACACACACACACAAGGCCCTGGGCTTCCAATTCACTACTGAGCGTCTGGACCAATCGTCCAGGGATTTCTATTTCCCTCCATCACCTACAAGCCTTTTTTTCTCTGCTTTACTAATGTTAGCTTTGTTGATAAGTGCTTTTTGATGGGAGTAGTATCTATGGAAATGATTCCCCACCTTTTGAGAGATAAAGGAGCTGTAGATGTGACCTGACAGGGTTGGGTGGGTGCATGCCCACTAATAAAAGAACCCCCTGCTCAGCCTGAAATGGTCCTGACTACACATCCCTACCCAAACACATCCAAGCCCATACAACACAGAGCATTTTCAGCCCGAGCCTGAGATGATCCAAGCTACTCCTCATCTCTTGACAGGTACAAGATACTAAAATGAGAACAGCGTGTACACTTATGCACACATCAATGATGTGGAAAATAATGTCTGCAGTGGCAAAACATTTGGAATTGGGTGGACATGTTAAGTCCAAGAGAATGTCACTGTTCACCCTGAATCATAGAGGTTTCTACTGACTTTCTCTAATTAAGCCGAGCATTTGTTTAATTTGTTCATATCTTGTTGTGACTTTGTGACATGTTCAGCTTAGTTAAAATCAGTGTCAAGGGACACAAACTGGGAAGCGTGCTCAGAGGGAGAGCAAGGAAAGCAGACAGTTAAATTAACAATTAAAAACAGCTAATATTTCAGGCTCAAGGCACGAGAGAGGGAGCTGAAGGGAGAGATGGAAAGAATGAAAAGAAAAAGGGAGGAAAGAGGGAACACAATCTTCCAATCATCTGTCAGGACAGAATGCAGCAGCTATGGATCTTGCTGCCTCTGGGTTACGCTAATGTACTCCTGGGCCTGAAAGTAGCTCATCAGAGCCAACTATAGACTCACATTTCTGTTCAAATCATTAATGGGACACTGAACAGCAGCAGAGCTGGTTGGAACAAAGCCCCTCACTTCCAGATGGTACAACTTGGAAGGTGACTTGTAAACATTGTAAATATGACCCATATCATAAAAAAAAGTGTTCACAAAGATTTTAGAAAAGTCTATATTGTATTGGAAATATCACTGAGTTCAGCAGTCTGCTGCATTCAGTCAGAATCATATTGGATTTAGATTCCAGCAAAATGTTAAAACAAAAAAAGTTACATATCTGTCAAAGGTACAGCCCCAAAAAGCTATTTTACGTAAGAAATGTCAACATAAAAAAGATATATGACCAGTTAACTTATATCTCTGGTAATCAGGGTGCACTGCGCATCATCAATCAGCTAGGTCAGGTGGCTCACAGTATCAAAAGTAGTACTTTAGACTGGAGCTATCAGATCAATTTCCAGCAGTAACAGGATACATTATTGATCTATTTTTAAGTTTATGGATGAATCATAATGAATAATTTTCTCCTCACTTGCTTTTATATGACTTTTGTTTACACAATAGTGATAATCAAAGATGTTTTCCACAAGAAGCTTGCTTTGTTCAGTTGTATTTACTTGCTAGGGTATTGGGTGGCTTGTCTTAAATAATACCCTTCTGATTTATGATGTCATAAAGTAAAAATGCTTCTATTGTCAAAAATAATTTTTGGTAACATTTTACAATAAGGGTCCTTTTATTAACCCTACTTAGTGCATTTTTAAGCATTAATAAACAAAGGTTCCCTTTATTAACATTGCCAGTATTGTTAACTATTAAGTGTCCTTAAGGTTAGGACTAGGGGTGGAGCCGAACCCGAATACGGTATTGGGAAAGGCACAAATAACATGTTTTTTACGAATACTTATTTCGAACAAATACTTGATATTTGTACTCAGGGAGAATAGAAACTTTATATCAAAAAGCTGCGTTTCCTCATGAGACCACAGCGGATGCACAGATGAGTGAGCGCACCCCCCACCCACGCTCTCATGGACAGCACTTTACTCAAATACAAATACTTTCCCCCCTTCAACAAATACAAATACCGGTTGCTTTGCACACCCCTATTGGGACAAAGGACCGAGGGGGAGGGGGGTCTGCTTATTAAAGCAATACATGGTAAGCAGTTGTTAATACTTTATTTAATAGTTTATTAATGCTTAATAATGCACCAATTAACGTTAATAAAGGAACCCTTATTATAAAGTGTTACCGAGTGTTTTTAATTTGCATGTATTTCATGCTTTAATCGTGAAACAATTGTATTAAGTAGTTTTAACAATACTTCATTATCTGATTACTTTATTCCCAGATAAATCATGATTGCTGATTCATCAGTTATCTACTAATTATTTACTTTTACTTTTTAAAGCTACACTGATATAAACTATGCAGTTTTGCATGAAATCAAAACTTAAAAAGAATAAAAACAAAACAATATAAAATAATGTTCATACATACCTTCCTACATTCCTTTTGAGGCAACCAGTAATGAAATCTTCATTTACTTAAAGTTTCACTCTTTTTCATTGTGTTTTAAGTGTTAAATTTGTTAAGATAAATGTCCACTTTGCTCATATTAAAGAGGGAGTTCATGGGTAGAGGCTGAATAAATGATTCATCTCATAATTCTATTTGCATTCATTTGTATTTCTGTAATTAAAAACACTGCACCTCAGGTGATTCTTGATTTTTATGACACAAACTCAGATTTTATTATTTCACATTGCAGCACTGCAGCTGCAACTGGCTGAGCTACAACATACAAAAACTTTACAATGTCACAAAAATGGAGGAGCGATACAAAATGAAGAGTGGGCAAGAAAAAAGGCCTTTGCACTGTTGAAATATCATTCTGTCAGTCTCTTTGCTTTCCTGCTATCATTATTCCAAAGAAGTGGAAAGAGATGACCTTTCCTGGTCAAGAACTTAGTGTGGTTAAAATTCAATTTCATGGAAGAAAGTCCAGGAAGAGAAGAAAAACGTGGTAACCTTTGTTTTGACATTGATGCTAACCTTGAGCAATGCTCCCTAAAGGGTGTGAGGACTTTGGTCCATGATGTGTGCGAAAGAGCAGTTTGTGTGTGTAAATGCATGTGTTCTGAAAGTGCTTGTTTTGTTTTGCATAAACACCAACCTCTGCAGTTTTTGCCATTCTCATCTAGTTTTTTTTACTTCAAACCTTTTTTTGTTGTTGTTGTTATTTGTTTTTGTTCTCATCACTTATCTACACATTCAGTGCATTTCTCTCCTTACTGCACCCCTCCTGGAGAACAAAAACAAAGCTAAGTGAAATAAATGATCTCGGGAGCAAATCAGAGTTCATTTCATCGATTGTTTAGGTTTTCTAACTGCAGCTTGCTGAGTATGTTGCAGGACAGTAATGAAGAATCTGTTACTTTGACACCAAACACTGCACACGGTCACATACATGCAGGTTCCTAACCTAATTATAATGTTTAAAAAAATAAGCTGCTTTATTGTAGGATTTTTATTTGCATGTCAACTCTACATTTTATTTTAAATTCAGGCAACATGTCATTGCTCATAAAATAACTGTACAGTATATAAATTTAGTACAACAAAGACTATACACGTTAAGGGCAGTGCATGATGGGAAAGGAGGAGAGAATCAGCTATACTGGTTAAACGCTGTGAAATGAACAGAACAGCAGGACTGAATGGCATAATTACACATGTTGTACACACAGACTACTATTTGAGTCAGAGGAGGTAGTTGAGCATTGAGATATTTCCTTTGAAAGAGAGGAAATCAGCCATAAAATGGAGTTCACATACATATATCATTTTTGTGTTCTTTCACTGCTCATTGCCAATCTTTACCAATTCAAAAATGAGTCCTTCGACAAAAGGTGGCATTTACATCACAAGAAACCCCCCAAACATTAAGAATATCATGTTGACAGGCTGTTAAAAATGGAATTTCAGATCAGTTTATTTTTACTTGGATGTGACCACTTTCAATGTACTGCTTCAGAAAGACAAGTAGCTCTATTTTTAGATGCTTTAGATTTTACCATCTAAAATAACAAGAACATCAGAATAGATTTAATTTCAGAGTGGCTTTTCTCTTTAAGGCAATCAGCCTTGTTGCTCTGAGACGTTCAAGCCTCCTTTCACTGGCTCTGTGAAAATGACACAATCAGCCAGAAGATGTGCAAAAAAGCAGGAGAGAAGTCCCCAACCTCTTGCAGCGTTTCAAGCTGCTGAAAGAGCAATAACCCTCTCACTCTCTAGTCCTTTAATTCTGCCCTCAGAGACACAAACATAGTTACACAAAAAACTGAGTCATCTGTAGCACCACAGAAGAGCATATTAAGCCAGAATAGCAATGTACTCTGTTAAAATGTCAGCATATGAACACAAAAAGAAAAAATAATATCAAACACACAAAAAAACCTCAGAGTCAGGCAAAATAATAGAATTAAACATGTTAAGTCAGCAATTATAAAATGCACTCAAGAGATGCATGAAATGTCTTGGAACTGAAGAATAATTGCATCATCATGCTTTGAAAAATCCCTAGCCTAAAAGCATGGGTGCGCCACGACACACGTATCCTTCTGATACGTGCAGGACGCTGGTATGTGGACACAGAAGGCTCAAAAAGCTTGTCATTAAGGCATTGGGAGGGAAGCAGTCCAATAAAGGAAACATCCCTGTTCATTCAAGTAAGTGTTGGGTTCAATAGCTCGCTATACCTAATGAATACCAAACAAGGTAACTCACTGAGCAAACTGCAGTTTGAAGGGTAAAAAGAACAATTTATCATTCTTGTACATAGGAAACTAATTATAGTGCTAGTTCACTACTGCTATGCAACTGTCACTGTATTGAAATGCAAGCATGCAGATGAATACTACCATTCAGTTTTATTCAGTCTCAGTTTGGAGGACAGATTAGGTAGCAAGTAGCTCAGGCATGGTCTGCAAAATCTTATTTAACTGTCTCGTTAAAAAGCCTGTGACTGGACAAATCTATTTTGTTTAATTATCAAGTGGCGTAGTCCTTAGAATTCCAGAAGATATGTCACGGCCTATTTATACAGCAAAAGAACAAAAGGAAACAAAGAAATCTTAAAATTAAATATATCTAACTGCAGTAATTCCCTTTGGTGAAGGTGCTTTGTTTCCACTGTTGTTTATGGTCTTTCCTGCCTTTCTTTTTTTCTGTTGTAAATTAATAAAAAAAAAAAAATATTGCAACGGCAGTTGAAAAGTCTTAAATACCACAAACCCACCACATACATCATAACATTATCAATATTGTTTGAGGCAGCGGTTAAAGTCCAATTTCTTTCACTGAAGACTTTTCGTGAAAGTCCTCCATGTTCGTTGCTGCCAAGACTTTAACCATTGAAGCACACTCGTCCGACTCGGAATCCGAACTTCTGGCTGTTGGTGCCAAAGTCTGCTGGAGCCACATCTATAACGGGCAGCAGCTCAGCTGATGGGGAGTCAATCTCTAAAATGGTCCTTTCCTGACCTCTGCGAAACTGAAAGAGAAAAATCAAAATCGTTATCAAAATCTGCCTGGCTTGGTTCCACTGGCCCCTCCCCGCTCTAAAACAAATCCCTTAATTTGACGGTTATTCTAGTGTTAAGTTCAGCTGACAACAGCAGCACTGCTAACAGACACATCAGTCTCATTGATGCTAATTCCACTGTGTCCAGTGAGTTGTTCTCTCTCACACTTGGCAGCACTGACCTGGCATCCATCATGCACCGCTGTGATGAAGGGGTTTTTGGCTTGCGTGAGTTCCTCATCGTTGCTACCCTTGAAGCGGAGGGCATGCTGGTAGGAGCGGGAGGTGCTGTCAAACCAGCCTGCTGAATTCTGACAGGTATAGGTGAAGCTCTGTTTGGCTGTGGCACTTAAAAGCTTCAGGAAGGTCAGCTGAACTACATGCACAGGGTTCCCGTCCCTGTCAGTGTACGAGAACTGGAAGACACACAAGGAAAAGACAGAGTGACGGTGGGGAAGAGACATGTGACACATGCTTCAGCTGAACTTTATGAAACAGTTTGAATATATTTCATGTAGGGCTGGGAATTTAACGACTATTGTTTGATTCTCTGTCTCATTATTTTTAATAAAAATAATTGCTTTAGGGGCTAATTTCCTTGAACAATTAAAATGTGATTAATCAAGATTAATTAATTACAAAGCCTCTAATTAATTAGATTCATTTTTTAAATCAAGTCTCACTCCTAATTTAATGGAATAAAAACAAGTTTTCGCGCTGAGATGGAGGCCCAGAAAACAAATGTGATGGCAATTATTCAAGAGACTGATGAGACCGCCAAACAGCTGCACATGAGAAGTCACGAATGCTTGTCAATAGGACACAGCTGCTGATAACTTTTGTGAATCATTCTGACTTCTAAAATCAGCAGCTGGCAATTTTAAATCAGCTGCTTCATTGCACACAATCTTTGGAATTTAGCAGGAAAATTTATGAACAAGCAACAACATTCATATGAGTCACGATTTGAAAAAGGCTGCCTGGAACGCACAGCCGGTAGAGGTTGTTGTTCAAAACAGATGCTCGTTTAATGTATTTATTTACCTGTTTTCCCTTTTTGTACTGGCTGAACCAGCTTCCTGGTTTCTCTTTTCCCCATGCTGATAATTTTACCTGAAAACAGGAGTTAAGTGTTAGGATCAGGAAACATTCTTTTTTTACCTAATATAATCTGACACTTTGCTTTCTAACAGATAACAACAAGAAACTAGAAGCTCACCATTTCAATCCTTTTGTCAGGGTAAAGGCAGGTCTCTCCTAAAGCTGTGAAGTTACAGAAGACCTTGATGGAGTCTCTGTGACAGCCCTGGTTTGGATCTATCCAGTAGTCCCCTAAAAGGCCATTTGTTGACGTCATTAATACAGCACAACAAAACAACAAATGCCCATATTTTAACTTTTTTTTATTAATAGACACATTTAAGTGATTTTAAGTCAAAGTAAACAGTTTTCTAAATATAAACTCAAGACATAAGTGAGCAAGTTTCTTTCTTAAATGATATGTCTGCTAACCATCTTTGTAGTCAGGCTGAATCATCATCAGCTCCTTGCACGTTCTAGCAGGGCTGTCAAATGTCCCAAGAGGCTTCCTCATGAGCTCCACATCATTCTTCATAGATGAGAGGGTGGCAAAGACTTCCTCCATTCCCTCAGCATCCTCCAAAGGTTGATCCCCCTGGAGGAACGCCCCCTCATCCTCTCTGGCTGGTGCTGCTCCTTTTAAATGATCTGAATGTCCTCGTCTCTTCCGCCTCCCCTCCCAAATAGGCAGAGGTTGAACGACTGTTGCAGGTGGTCCCTGAAGGTAGCACAGACATGTTAACGAGGAGTGAAAGATAATCCAAGAGGATAGAGTCTGTAATGAAAGAGATCATTAAAGGTGCTCACCGGGGGTCCTGGAAGACCAGCAGGGCCTGGATCTCCTATGGGACCAATAACACCCTAGAAATAGAAGACAACAGGAAACTGGGTCAACCACATCACTCTGGGAGGCTCTCTCACACCCCTCGTCTAAATCCTGACTTTATCCAGACAGGTGCTGTATGGCTGCTGCTTAAAGGATTTTCCAGCCGCATGCATCAGCACTTTGGGGTCAAAGCGCAGTGTATTTTTTTGTATATCACACACAACAAACTCAATCCTGTAAAAAGAGCCAAGTGAAAAAATGTCTGACATTGTACAACAAGATTTTGTTCCAAAAACATCCAGGGAACATGGTAAGTTATTGTGATTAGGATGCATGGAACAGTGAAGCCAGCAAATTTCTCCTTTGTCTGCAGCATATGTTCCTAGCAGCTGCTATCCCAACAAGAGGTGCAAGTACAGTAATGGCAAAGCATAAATAAGACTGATTACTCTACCCACCGACTCTCCCTTCGATCCTTTCTCACCAGCTGGACCCTATGAGAGGAGATGGGGGGAATAGATATTCAAAAGGAGGGTTAAAATAACAACAGACAGTTTGATATACTTAAGTTAAAGCTTTAACATTGATCTCAGTGATAGTTGGGGTAGAAACTTGACCAGTTTCATATTTGACACCACTCTGCAGCCCTCCGCTGACCAAAAACCGCACTTGATCGTTTTGTGGAGCGGGTAGGTGCCCTATGGGGGGGGGGCTTTACCTGCTTTATGGCTGTTAGTTGTAATGTTAGTGGTTAGCATTTTCAGTTCACCGGTTGTCAATAAAACACACAAGATGAAGAAAAAGAAGTAGTTTGCATTTTCTGTTGGCATCATGGTGGAGCCTGGAACTAAAAGTAAGAGAGTTAGAGCTAAAACAGGAGTGAACACCGGCGCAGCCTACACTAGTTTGAAGGAGCTAGCAGTTAGCATTTTCATTTTGCTGATTGTCAATAAAGCACAATAAGAAGAAAAAGAAGTTTGCTTTTTCTGTTGGCATCATGGCGGAGCCTGGATGTAAAAGTAAGAGAGTAATGTCTTTGGAGGTGAAGCAAAGAGCTAAAACCAGAATGAACATCGGTGCGGCCTACACTAGTTTGAGGAAGCTAATGGAGGCTACAAAATCATGGACTGATGGTGACCTGGGTTTGTTGCTACTTAAGTAATAATGTTTTTTTGTCCAACAGTGTGGATCTTTTTACTTCGTGGTTTATTTTAGTATTTGTTGGCTCATGTTAGTGTTAGCTCGTTGTTAGTGCTAGCTACAACAGGCTGCAGCAGGGTTGTTTACATCATTTGTAATTCCACTTTCAACCAGTAGGGTGGAGGAGCAGGAAACTGCTCTGTTACTTTAAATATGTAAAACCTGTGGTAAAAATACTTATTATTAAACAAAAACCTGCAAACATACGTAAAACAACCAAACCAAACATTTTTTAGCAGCAGAAGCTTTAAAGGTGGCAGTAATTATTTCTGCTTAAGTTTTTGCATCTTAAAGTTCTTTAATAGTGGTTTTCACATATATGTAGGTGTAGCTGGAAAACGATGTAGAAATCTGCATACTGTGACTGGACACGTGGGCTGGTGTTAGCAAACTCAAAGGACACACTGAGTGAAGCAGAAATAAAAATACAAACTGAGATGGAGATGGGTGTGTTGTTGTAACAGTTAATCTACTCACAGACAGTCCAGATGGACCCGGTGGGCCAATGGGACCAAGTGAGCCAACCATACCCTAGGTATGAGCACAATCATGTCTTGTCAGAGAACTTTTTTTTTTGTGGGGATGGTGGTGGTGGGGAGGGGGTGACTAGTACCTACCTCATCTCCTTTAAGTCCTTGCAAACCCTGGCTTCCTGGTAGACCTCTGTCTCCCTTTTCACCTGGTTCCCCTGGGGGGCCAATTAAGCCAATCAACCCTCCATGACCCTACAAAGAAGGAAATGTTTCATCAAATAATGTTTCCATATGTTACAACATAACTCTGCATTCCTGTGGTTAGACACCCACCTTTTCTCCTTTGTTTCCAGGGTCTCCTTTTAATCCTGGAAGTCCTGGTGGACCCTATTATGAAGGCCATACATTAGTCAGTTACAGTACTGCTGTTTAATTGTACTGATTCATGTCATAATTATGCCTGTGTTCTTTGTGATTTGACAGACTTCATTCTAAAAATCTCAGAAGCTGTCTTACCAATGGTCCTGGTGGTCCAGTCTGTCCTGGTGGTCCATTTAGTCCTTGTTCTCCCTTTAAAATACCCACATTAGAGTCATAATGACGACTCACACTGTCAGAAATAATTGGATATGCTATTTTGCCAATGTGTTTTTCTTTTACTGACCGCAGGACCTGGAATACCACGAAGTCCTTCTGGACCAGGCCTCCCTGGTGGTCCTTGGGGTCCTACTGGGCCTGTCTTTCCCACTGGACCCTGAGCTCCTGTGGCCCCCTTCAGAGAAAATGGGAAAGGAATTTAAAATAGACACACATTATGAGTGAAACATGACTAAGACTGTTCAAAAGTGCAGAAGTCCTTTTCCTTACTTTGGCTCCTTTCACACCTTGCTTCCCTTCTTTTCCTGCAGCACCAATATGGCCCTGGCAGAGACAGTCAACAATGTCACTGGGGCAGAAACATGATCTCTTATCTCTGAATAAAGGTATAAAATGGCTGTGTACATCTCAGCGCAGATAGTCAAACAGAATACAGCAAACTTACCCTCCGACCAGGAGGTCCTGTTGGACCCGGTTCTCCAGACGCTCCTGGTGGTCCCTTCAGATAAAAGTGAATGTTAAAACAGAAACATCTGGATACAACTGAAAGGAAACATTTGCCATAATGCTGTAAGTCCTCAGACTGTATGAGATGAAAATAAATCAGTGCTTACAGCTTTTCCAGGTTCTCCATTGTCTCCTTTAGCTCCAGGTGCCCCATCAACTCCCTGATCGAAGGAGTGACATAGTTAAAATAAAAAAAATACATAAATGGCAGATAAAAACTGAACTAAAAACTCTTACACTGGTGCCTAACTCTCCAGGGGGCCCTAAGTCTCCAGGAAATCCAATTGGACCCTAGAAAACCAAATCAACGTGTAAAAAAATTATCCTTAATGGCATTTAAAGCCTGACTGACTTTCCACCATCACAATTTCACCACAGTCTACGCACAAGATTGCCTTTAGGTCCATCTTCTCCTGGTGTTCCTCTGGATCCAGTAGGCCCAGCTGCACCAGGGGGGCCAGAGTCACCCTTTTCCCCAACATCACCTTTAGCACCCTGAGACACCAGCAAATTAAACACAGTTAACTACAGTAAAAGACAAAATCATGAGGCTGAGCATCACAAAAACATGAAAGAAAGACAAAGTGACTCACAGGCGGGCCAGACTCTCCAACTGGGCCAGGGTCTCCTGCTTCTCCATCCTCTCCCTGACAGAGTTGATATTTGATATAATGAAACACACATACACAATGACACTCCACTATACTGAACAAACCTCCACCATTCTGCTGAAAGTGCACAGTGACATGAAGTGCTGCTGTTAATGGTATTTGCTGACCTTCTCTCCAACACGTCCAGGCTGGCCAACTCCTCCAGGTGAGCCTAGGGGCCCCTGTGGCAGGAGGAGAGAGAAGCTTCAACTAAAACAAGAATGGGTTTAAATATTCATTTGATCTCTAAAAATCTGAATCTGCAGTATTTTTTTTGTTTGCACGCCAGCAGCTTTGTTCACAAAATGCTGAAACTGGAACAAAATGATCACATTATGAGGAGTTATTGCTCCAGTTCTGCATGGGTAAATTGTTTAAATCATAAAAGGGTGGACTCTATTTCTGCCCCTTTCCCTGAGTCTGCTTATTTGTGCAGATGCAGTCGTGTTACACTGAACCCTTTCTTTAGATGACACTAGTTTAACTACATTTTTAGCAGAGTGCACAAACACGAGAGGTTACCTCAGCCATGCCCTGTCACTGAACTCCATGGTCATTTACTTTCTTCACATTTTACTCATTTGGTTGTTTTCCACTGTTTTTGTATCAGTCCATTTATAGATTCAACCATCTCTGCAGTCCACGCTTCCTGTGATGAAGCACTAGCGTGAGTGTCACAGCTTTCTGCAGCTGACTGCTGAATAATTGAGTGATATGAGAGGTTGCAAAGGGACAGCCATTACTAGAGGTAAATATAACTGCCACTCTGGGATAATACCTCTTAATGATTCATGGAGCAGCATATATAACTCCATCATAGGGATTACATTCTAATACTATTTAATAATTTAAATTTCAAAAGCAGTGGTAGACCTGAATTCATGAGAAACTGAAAAATATTTTTTGTGACAAGTTATGCGTGCAGCAGTACTGATGTCTGGAGAGTATTGTTTCAAAAATGATGTCAAAAATGTTACTGTCACTCTATTGTGTGTGTGTGTGTGTGTGTGTGTGTGCGTGCGTGTGTGTGTGTGTGTGTGTGTGTGTGTGTGTGTGTGTGTGTGTGTGTGTGCGCGCGTG